>JAUZSV010034251.1:0-15389 GCA_034780495.1 Parotocinclus cesarpintoi
ATATATATATATATATATATATATGTGTGTGTGTGTGTGTGTGTGTGTGTGTGTGTGTGTGTGTGTGTGTGTGTGTTATACAGCTATATTACACTGATGTTACTGTCTTCAATTACCCCCATAAATGGCCGTTGTGGTTTAGGTCAGGTCAGGGAGGTCCACAACAGTCAGCACACCCTGATATTCAAGTCATTTTTGCAAAGCTGTAAGTTGTGTTGTGGATTGTATTGTATGTGGGGTTTTTTTTATATACGGTATTTTTAGTTTTATTGTCATTGAAGAAAACTGGACATAAAACTCGTCGTCATGATCTCTCATACATTGACTAGAGTAACCCAGTCGCTACAGCACCAAGGAAAATCCCTAAAGAAACAGATGACCTTCTGCAGGTCCAATTGCAGCTTGGGTTGAGCATTACAACATCACTCACTCTGAGAACAGCCTGAGACAACGATAAATGATCCAGGCGTATTTAGTCCTTAAAATTAATGATCCCTTTTCCCTGTACCTGAACATTTCACTGATAACAAGGCACTTCCAGTACTCTAATGTGACGCCTGCTCTCTGGAGAAGCACCACCACTTAGTCCTGATCATTTACCAATCTACATCTAATCCTGGCTCCACCACTTTTTGCAACACCTTCTGAATAGCTCATTTCACCCCTTGATGCAAGACACCATTTTCAGACAAGTTTCCAGGCATCAGCTTATCGTCTATAATGACAACTACCCACTGTAACTTACTGGTTTCTTTTATGATTTTTATCATTTTTATGGACACAGAAGTTTAGAGTGTCATTTCTGCCCTAGTACCTGTTAAGACTTGTTAGGTGTGTGGGTCCACGTTAGGACTGAGGTCAGGAGATTTTCTCTATCATTCAAATAGTTTCTTATCCCCCTCAAACCAGGCACACACTGAGTTGGGCCAATGAATACTACCATTGTCACCGTAGAAGATAGAGATTTCAGTATTTAACATAGATTTAATTATCTTTCCTTGACCAAGTGACCCTTAATCCTTGAGCATATGACCTTGTAGCCCAATTTTGTTCAAGTACCTATCTTGTCTGTTCATTCTTTCTTTGCATCGTGGGACAATTTTCCTGGCTGTTGTGGCTAAAAATATTGTTTAAATGTGACCAATTTATTAAATTGAATATTTATCTTGATTTATTTTGAGACTAGACTAACTTAACCTGGTTGATGAATAACCGCATTTAGTGAAAATTAGTCCAGAAATTGTGTTGTTGGTTTGTTGGTTGTATTCAGGTGACTTTATGTGGTGGCAATTTGAATAACAACTTTAGGCTATTTATTATTTAATGTTATAGTTTATGGTGAGTCAAACGTCTCAGGAAACATGGGGAGCCAAAGGTCACAGAACTACAAAGTAAAAGATAGGCCCCCTCACCAACTTTTGATGTATCCTGTTTTGGTCTTAGCTTGGACTTGATGGTCTTTGGTCTTGGTCTTGACTACAACACTAGTCTTACATTGAATTGATAAGTTTATATAGTTTAAAATATTGACACAGATAAAAAATTGCATGTTTATCAGCACCTCTCTGAACACTGTCACCAGGACTTTAGCCATAAAGGGCTAAAATGTAGGTTTGGTTCAAGAAGATTTCAGACCTTTCACGTGCATAGATGCAAATTTACATTCATACTGTCTATCATATGTTGTAAATAAGCACAAGGGCAGTGCTATTTTTGGGCTACAGCTGCCGCTGCCTCCCACCACCCACACACTGGTGTGAGTTGTGTAGTCTACACACTGGCTGATGATTCCCTAGTGTTTCAGTCCTTTCAACACATATCCTAGACCCCATAGCATTGCTTTTTATCCCAGCATTTTTTTTCTGGCCATATTTATATCTCTGGCCAAGCTGCTAGAGCTGATTGGCTAAGTGTACTCGATTTCTTACCTGAGGCCTCACTGAGTTTCAAAATACTGTCAAGCCAATGAAACGCAAAACAATGCAGCAACTTGTGATGGTGATGACATAGTGCTAGGCATACAACACTTTCTACTTAAAGCCTCAAACTGTGGTATATGTCGCTTTGGATAAGAGTGTCTGCTAAATGTGAATTTCTAATACAAGAAGGTGCAATTCTGTCACATCTGCTCACAGATCATTGCCCATAAAGCAGTGTGGAACATCTTAAACAACTTCTTTATTTGGCACTTTATTCATTTTATATATTTTTATAGTGGCCATAAGAACTCCATTTTAGAGGTTCATTTTGGCTTTTGATATTGATTTTAGGTTATTTTAACATTCTTCAGCATTGGTTTAATCTTTGGTCTCAAATTCCCTCCATTTGTAGACAATGTCTTATATTGGATTAATAAACACAAAAAGCCTCTTTTATTTTTAATTCGAGGAATGCATTGAACAGCAATTTCTCAGCAATGCATTTCTTGACAAGGGTTGACTTGTATTGCTTTTATTGGTCATGGGCACTTCTATAACCCACAGCTCCAGCCACACCTGGGATCAGATTCACAAAAATGCCTTAATGTCTAAACTTCCGTCTTTAGAAAAGAAGTTTTAAAAAAAAATAATATTACTTTTCAAGTCATTTCATAAGACTTTTCTATTGTTTTTCCTCTTTTAAGAACGATTCTAAGAACAAGTGGTATTCTTAAAATCATAATGTTCTTAAACGTTAAACCTGATGGTAGTCTCACTCTTATGCTGTAAATTTATAAAGCCTTAAGCAGTTAAGTGATTTGACAAAAGGTCAATATTATTTCCCAAGGAGGAATTTTGTCCTGTTGGCTGCTTCATCCCCCATCTCCTCGAAATACTGGTAAATACAAATTCAAATGTGTCTTTCAAACTGTAAAATGTAACATAGTCTACATAAGTAATCAAGGAAGATTTTCTTAAGATAATGTTCGAGAATTGCTTACATTTTTCGCAAGAATTAATTACTTCTTAGTGTTTGTCTTTGCAACTTGGACTCCACCTCCACCAAGTTCAATCTCGGACTTCACCTCCACTTGTGGCATTTGTATATTTTCCCAATGTCCATGTGAATTTTGCTTTACTCGGTTTTCCTTCCTCATTCCAGAAGGTCTATTGGTTTCTAAAATTTGGTTCCCACTCTGTACCCTGTGCAGTTGGTTCGGCTCCATCTCTCAGCAACCCTGAATTGGATTAAGTGGGTTTAAAAATGAATGAATAAACCATAAATACAATACTCTCAGTTTGGCAAGGCATAATCATTTTTCCAAACTCCAAAAGGATTGCCTCTGCATGCAGTAATTGGACTGAAACATCCTCCAGCACCACATACAGCACAACAAACAGACTGACAGACTGTGATTAATAGGATGGCCTTTGATGGCATTAACTGTGCTGACACGATCCTACGGGACTTGGAACAGTTTTGTATATGCAGAACCCGAAGTCTTAACGCTTAACAACGCAAACAAAATATCATATATAACTTCATAATAACTACTCCTTCCAATGGCAACTTGAATATTTGCACAATGTATCAGATAAATAATAACTATATGCTTTTAACCCTTAGAGGTCAGCAGCCCACGTGTTAAAGATAGCTTTACCATTGGGATGCAACAAATGGAAAATTCTAAGTTACATAGCTTCTTTCAAAAGTACTGGCTTTATAGTTAAGTCCAGTTTTTTTTTTTTTTCAAAGCAGAGATGTACTGAATAAAATATACCACAGTTTTTGCATTCAGTGGAATACATTTGGCATTAATATTTGTGGTTGTATAAACAAATCAGAAAAATCCTGTAGTTCCACATATAAAGGTTGTGTTAGGTTCACAGTGGACTAAAAAAAACAAGCATTTTAAACTGAAACTTAATGTGTACAGAAATAGGAGACGCAGGAGAGTTAAGGTGTGCACTATTGTAAATTACAGTGGACCTTGTTTAGTACTGTGTTGAGCCCTTTAATAAATTTAGTATGCGTGTTTGGGTGTACAAATAAAGGCAAATCTGTTTCTTTTCTTAAATATTGGTGTGGTTATGCTGAATTTTATATAAAATACTGTGCAAACGACTTAGGCATTTTAGAACGTCTATGTATATTCCTGTTATTTTATTTAAGTTTTAGTGGTAACTCTAATTACAGACTGTAGTCCATCTGTGTCTCTAATGGTCTGGACCCGCACAGGACCAGCACAGATCAGGTACTGTCTGGGTGGAGGATCATTCACAGCACTAGCACTGACCAGGTAGTGCTGTGTTAGTGTGTGTTGCACTAATACGAGTGGATTGGACCCAGCAGTGCTGCCGGACGTTTAAAATAACCCAGTGTCACTGCTAAACCGAAAATAGTCCACCACACAAATCCATGCTATAAATGGCATCCTGTGAGCACTGATGAAGGATAAGAGGATGACAAACAGTGCATCAACTGAGGAGCTCCTGGCTCTTATTTTAACAAAGTGGAGCAAGATGGTGAATGTCTCTAATAAAGTGGACAGCGAGTAAACCGTGATTTCACTAAGCTTGAAAAATCTTATTAATTAATTAACTAAACAAACTAAAATGATAATCAAAATAATGGCAGGTGCAAAAACATGGACGGCCTCCTAGATAATTCACTACTGTTTTTTTGTAATATCACAACCCTTAAGTTTGAAAGTTCTTCATTTAAAGAAACAAATTTAAGTATGAACTATGACAGTTTATTTTGGATCTTGCTTTTACCCTACCGAGCACTAGACCTTCTCTCACTTCTTGTAAATCCTCTCATAAAGTAGCCCATTATGTGATTTGAGTTTTTCTTATGGATCCTGTTTTCTATTTTCTTCTGTGTAACTTGTTATTTTTTTCCTGACCAGATACAGACAAGAAAAGGATCAACATTAGAACTAAAACAGGCTAAAATGTACAGAATGCATTTTTCTAATTTTCAATCAGTCAATACTCAACTTGACCCGACTTTAACCTGACATGCAGATGTTACCTGGTTACCTGAACACCTATCTTACATCCTACCCTTTAGATCTAAAGGGTAGGATGTAAGATAGGTGTTCAGGTAACAGTGCAGCATATTCAAGCATTCACACAACACACTGTGCTCTCTCTGTTTCTGGTTTATTTCTACCACCTAGTGGATTAAAGCGGTACTAACAACAACAGGACAGGATAGGTTATGGCGTGTAGACAGAACACCTTCATCCAGCTATTCATCTGTCTAGTAATTTATCTGTTTGGTCATGTTAGAATGAGGACAGTGACACTGTTATACTACCCATATTTAATAACCTCATTATGCCTTTAAAATTCACTAGAGGGATATGTAGACTACAGGGTTGGCATTTAGTGTAAAAGACTAAATCCAGTACATCAATCACTGGAAAAGCATGTTAACTCACAAATTTGTTGATCTACATAACAGTGGATGTAAAGCACCTATATATTATTGTGTTACTATTTGAATCCACTGAATCCGTCTATTTTATAAACACTTCATATGCCTCCTTTCTTTAAACTCTTGTGTATACTTACTTTCATACGAGAGTGACAAAGGCAATAACCAATAAACAATAACCAATAAATATATTATTATCGATATCATTTGTTATGGTGCAGCACAGTGGATCGGTGAGTTGCACTGCTGCCTCACAGTAAGAAGGTCCTGGGTTCAATCCCAGGGAGGAGCGGCCTGGGTCTTTTCTGTGTGGAGTCTGCATGTCCTCCCTGTGTCTGTGTGGGTTTACTCCAGGTACTCCAGTTTCCTCCCACAGTCCAGAGGCATGAATGTTAGGTTAATTGGTGTCTTTAAAGTGGCCCTTAGCGAGTGACTGTAAGTGTGTGTGTCGTATGAAAGATTGGTGCCCCGTCTAGGGTTGTTCCTGCCCTTGCGCCCAGAGTTGCCGGGTGGATCATTCGTTATGAACTCTCGTGCAAAAACATGGCCATGTAAAGAAAAGATGGCTTGTTGATTCTCTAATTTTCTCCTTATTATAATACATCCAGAAAATATAGAGATTTGAGATTTATGTATTAAAGTTAGAAACCTGAAAAAAAAATCTAAATAGCTTCTTTATGCTACAGTGGCTAGTATTAGAAGTGTGGCCTAGTTACACTTGAGCAATAGCAGCATCTGGGAGCTTCATCGGAATGCCAAATCAAACCCTCTACAGTCAGAAGAAGCTTGACCAGGAACTGTCTATATGGAAAGGTAACAGGCTGTTTTGTAGACGAACAAGGTGCAAAGGATAAGATTTGCTAAAGCTTACAAAGATTGGAATGGAGTTCAACGGAAAGGGGAATTGAGGAGCAACAAATTGAAGACGACAATAAGTTCTATATAATCTATATTTAATTGCTAAAAAAATATAACGGTGGCTCAAGACGTTTTCACAGTGCAGTATGCTATGTGACAGTCTGAAGTCTAACAGTTGTGAATACTGTTGAATTTGCATGATTAAATGCATATTTGCATTATCATATAATAATTTGATATATGCACTTGCAATGTGCAATACAGCCAATGATTTGCTATGCATAAAGAGTCTTGCTTAAGTGCCCAAAAGAGTCTTTTTTGCACTTCTGAAATACGATCTTGCAATGCTTAACCACACTGAGCTAATACATACACTTATTTATTAATTGATTAGTTTTTAAGCCTTAGATTAAATACAAAACCTCAGCATATTTAGGGATTATGATGCCATTTATTATAGATAAAGTGTCTGGAGTGGAACTTTCTACTCACTAAGATCAGAAAAGATGTACCTAGTCAGAATGGATAACTTAACCACAAGGTGGCGGTAAAGACAACATTTACAGGGAGAAATGAGGATCATGAAGCAGATATAGTAAGCTAGCAAACAGTCCTACAGTAAGAGCTGGTGTTATCTAGATAAAGTCTTTTTTTCTTACTAAACAGAAGCAATAATAGTAATTAATCACTGGAGAGCTCATTTAAACTTTTAATGCAATATCCCAACCCAAAAAAGGGTGAAATAGAAGAGAAAATACAAATTAAAAACACGTTTCTTACGTTTACTATTTAATTGCAGACAAGATGAACCCAATATATTTTGTTTTCTTTAGTCAATTTCAGTTCATTTGGTGTACACTGCTCACAAAAATGAGGAGATATATCACAAGGAATATGAAGAGATATGAAGAAGCATTTGTTTTTATTTTAATAAACAAGATCATCAGAAAAGCAAATGAAAAGTTAAATAAAGTTGTTTGACTACCCAAATGAGATGCAAACTCAATTATAGTGATTGAGTAGCAGGTGATATATTTATGGGGGTGAACAGAAGCATGTTAAACTGGATGAGAGAGCACCACATTGGCTGTTTAGGAGAGTGTATGGTCACCCAAGTGTGCCAAAACACACTGACAGTGATGGGGCATGGACAGGATCATATTGTCCAGCAGTTCATATAGGATCCTCTTCATATGCATTTTTAAATATCTCCTCATTTCTGTAAGCAGCGTAAAACAACCTTACATTGGTCCATCAGCTACCTCTGTCTCACAGCTATTTATGACTAAAAGGCGATTTGGCAACTTAAATAGGTTACAAAAAACAAGACAAAGGCAGTAACTGTCATACCTGATACTGACATAATGTGTTTTAGCTAGTCTTGATTACACAATCACATTTACAATGTACCTAAACATATACGTATATTCACAGTTTCTATTAAGTAATGCAAATTTGAGAAATAATCAGTGATTAATGATTTGTTTCTGTGACTTGAAGTGCGTGAATCCAGTCTGTGACGAATAACAAACAGGGACCGTAGATCATCTGGCATTGCACTTTTCTGATTGTTTTAAAAAGCGATTGGTTTTACTTTAACTAAAAAACTGACGATAAGATTAACAAATCAATAGAACAATTATCAGAGAAACATCAGCAGAGTTAGCAAAGTCAAGATTCGCCGGTAAGATTCGCTGCCAGCTGAAGAGAGAGTAGGCACAGTGACCTTGTTAGTAGAATTAAAGTAGCACCACAAATGGTCGGCTGAAAATGTTGTATGCGATGTAATGGGGTTGAATTTAATTGCTCCCAAGACATTTGCCACATTTCAAGAACGGCAAGGGCGAGAGGTGAGCTTGGCAGCTTTTTGAGGTGAAGTGCATGGACAGAAATGTCTGCGTCCAGCAACACCCCAACACACACCACCACCACATCAGTGTCCCTGCAATGCTGAGGATAATCCACCACCCAAATAATACCTGATCAGTGCTGGTCTTGTGGGGGGTACTGACTATTAGAGAAGAGCATAAAAGAGGTTTAACAAAGTATGTTGAGAAACAGATCAATCCAATGAGCTGTACCAATGAGGTGTCTAAAATGTTTTAAATGTCATTGCCTGCCATAATGTAAGCCTGATAAACTGGCTATTGAATGTAAGGTAGATGTTAATAAAGTGGTCACCAGCTTTTTTATGTGGTTGGATCAGATTGAGTTGTTTATTACACGCTTTAGAATAAAGCAATTGAGCTTCGCCCAAAAACACTAAAGGAGAACAGTTTTCATCCTCTTACATAACTGGCATTCAATGGAATTGCAATTCTCACAAAAATGAGGGGATATTTCATTACCTCATTTTTGCGAGTTGTATATAAGCAGAAGCAGTAAAATGTATTAGTTGATTTGAATGCCAAACACGATGATCCTGATGAGTATTACAATGCTTTGGGGATTCTCAGCCTGTCTAATGGTCCTGTTGAAGACAGGAAATTAATTTTTATGCATGCAAATCACATTCATTAGCCACTAATGGTTTCACTTGTATTCATGTCACAGTAAGCTCCTGTACCGTTGGTCTGGCTAGGGTTTCGATGAATGTGGGTGAATCAATCATTAATAAAGCACACGTAACAAAGGAGTGTGTTACGTTCATACCATGTTAGCAACTGACGTCTTAAAGGCCCATGGTTTATCTGTTTATCTGACATTTACTTTAGTTTGTCTGCATATGACACCCCCCACTAGTGATCCCTACCTGATAAGACTGCTCTAAATGAGACATAGTTATTTACGTTCCTGCTTTGTTATGCCTGGCATCATTGCTAGGTAACTTGGGTATTCATTCATTCATTATAGGGTCGCGGACCAGCCGGTGCCCATCTGGCAACTCTGGGTAGTGTTTTTTCCAGCTGGTCTCCACCCGGCAACTCAATCCATCGTAGGGCACAAACACAGTCGTGCCACACTAAGGGCCACTTTAGAGACACCAATTAACCTAACATGCATGTCTTTGGACTGTGGGAGGAAACCGGAGTACTCTGAGTAAACCCACACAAAAAGGACCCAAACCGCTGGGTACCCAGGACCTTCTTGCTGTGAGGCAGTGGTGCTACCCACCGAGCCACCGTGCTGCCTGTAACTTGGGTATGTGGTGGAGAAATACTTCAAGAGCATCGGTCAGAGCACCATTATAGTGCAGTAAGGGTTGGAACTAACTGTTAATTCTGACCACACAATTTGATTACGTTTACATTTTGTTATTTGATGGGAGGCAAAAGCATGAAGCTGTTCAACCAAAGGAGCTTACTGAAGTAACAAATATTTTACATAGTTGATATATTAACACAGTGAGTTTGTTTCTTTAATGTGGTTTTCGGTTTAGGATAGCATTTAATCAGTAATTCATTCCCATTCATATCTGCTTCTTCCTCATCAGGGTCGTGAGAAAAGCAGGTGCCTAGCCGGCAACCCCGGGCGCAAGGCAGGAACAACTATCCATCATAGGGCACACACACACTCACACACTAGGGGTACTTTAGAGACACCAATTAACAACCAATGTCGTTGCTATGTAAAGGGAAACTGGAGTACCAGGAGTAAACCCACATGGACACAGAGGACATACAGAGCCAGACCACTTCACCTGGGATAGAACCCAAAAACTTCTAGCTGTGAGTCGACAGAGTTACCCGGCAAGTCACGCAGATAGCGTTTAGTTATTTCGATTTCTAGTAATTCCAATTTTTTAAAATTACAATTATAATTGCAGGGAACTAGGGAGTAGAATTATTTATCATTTAACAATGTATACAATAAAATTGTTTCTCAATTTGTTTTGACTGCCAAAGTCTGGTCGACAAGTGAGTACAATGTAAGAGCTGGCCATCGGAGTAGGGAAGGATGATCTAAGGCGACTGGGCATAGTGTGAGCACGTTTTTTATCAATAGCTTCCAATAAGTAAATTTGGTATAATAGGTAAAAAAACTTGTCCAGTAAATAAAACTCTTTATCCATACAGGTCACTAAGAGAGGTAGTGTGATTTTTACAGTTCCTTTTTAAGAAGCACTTTCAAATGGCAATAATGAGATACTTTCATCAAATGTGTTCTCTCTTGGCCGTTTCCTGTAGCTGTTAATGTGCTGCACTTAGCAAGCAAGAGCAGGAACACAGCTTTATAGACTAATAAACACTTCTGCTGTTAGACCGTGACTTTTATTCAAGCCAAGCACTTAGTACTGCTCAAATGCAATAGAAAACATTTTTGATTTTGGACAGAGGGGCATGAATGGGCCCAAACGAGCAAATGCACACTTTTACAAACACATACAAATTCATTCATAACTGCCAGGTTTTGGATTCCCCCTTCAGACTATAGCCCATTCTATCCTAAACATAGAAAATATAAACAAGGATAAGGTTTAGCTCAAAATAAAGACTCAACACGGTGCATATCAGTGCAGATGGAAAATAAGATGATTTGGAATGGGTTGTAATGACTAAAATAAAGATGAGGTTCAAATCAACTGAGTACAAATGGATTTGAGGGTGAGGCTGTCTCAGGGTTCTGGATGGATTGTTTGCTTTGAGTGGAGAAATCGATCAGTCAGTTGTATAGGTGAGAGGATAGAAAGATCTGAGATTTTTTTTTTACATAGAAAACTGCTTTATTACAGACAGTTTAATTTCAAATACCAAAAAAGTCAAAAGATCTCCATTGGGTTACTGAGGTAAAGGTTAAGGTTAGGGGGTAGTTGTCGCATTAATGAACTACAGTAATCATTATGTCATGTGTGCATATGTTTGAATTCACATCTGCGCAGTCAGCCTGCAGTAGTATTATTGTAAGATTTCTGTTCTTCCCAACTGTTCCATTAATAGCAGACCTTGACCTTAGTGAAGACAGCACTTGTCTTACACAGTGAAATCAAGAAAAAGAGAGAGAAGAGGGGTGAGAGAGAGAAAAAGAGAGAAAGAGAGGGGGATAAAGAGAGAGTGAGGGAGCAAAAGAGGGGAGAGAGAGGGGGTGGGGGGATTTGAGGGAGGGGGTAGATGGGGCAAAAGTGAGAGAGAAAAAAGGAGAGAGGCGAGAGAAAGAGAGAGAGAAAGGGAGAGGGGGATTCGAGAGAAGGGGTGGATGGGGGCAAAAGTGAGAGATAAAAAATGAGCAAGGCCAGAGAAAGAGAGAGAGAAAGGCAGAGGGGGATTCGAGAGAGGGGTAGATGAGAGAGAAGTGAGAGAGAAAAAATGGGAAAGGCGAGAGAAAGAGAGAGAGAAAGGGAGAGGGGAATTCGAGAGAAGGGGTGGATGGGGGCAAAAGTGAGAGAGAAATAATGAGCAAGGCCAGAGAAAGAGAAAGAGAAGGGGAGAGGGGGATTCAAGAGAGGGGTAGATGAGAGAGAAAAAACGAGAGAGGCGAGAGAGAAAGAGAAAGAGAGAGAGAGAGAGAAGGAGAGAGAAGGAGGGAGAGGGAGGTAGATAGGAGAGAGCGAGAGAGGGAAAAAAGATAGAAAGGGAGATGGGAGCCATAGGCAGATTAAGAAGAGCTGAGAAATTTGGGAAGCTGTGTGAAAACCGAAGAGACAATTATCATAATTACTGAAAGTAACTCAGCAGGAGACAACCCAATTATAAGTATTAAATGGAAAAAAAAAACTGATGGTAGGATATGGCATAATAGTTATAAAGGCAGTAGGATATTTGTTGAATAGATGTGGGACTGTGGTGGCCTAGTGGTTAAGGTCCTGGACTATGGTCCCGAAGGTCCAGGGTTCAAATTCCACCTCTGCCACAGTTGGTTCTCTGAGAAAAGCCCTTAACCCACAATTGCTTGGATTTGTAACACTGTATTAATTGTAAGTCGTCCTGGATAAGTGCGTCTGCTAAATGACATAAATGTAAATGTAGAAGTACATGCAATACTCACAATAGGTCAAGTTATATATATTGCAAACACAAATCCTTCTAACGTTTGCCATACAGTAAAATGATGACTATATAAGCTCCCTGCACAAAAAAGGTCTAAGATGGTAAACTCCAGGCTCCTGCAGATCCCGTTGCATGAGGAAAATTGGGTTATAAATACCTGTGGGGTGTGTAAAGGGATTCATAAATTGAGAAGAGGTGGTACAGTGCAGTGAATATCTCGTTTGATGTGTGGAATATGGGTTGCAAAGCAAATGTTAACGATTTTGTTTTTTATGGTGAAATTCAATTTCAATTTCTCTAACAAATTTCCATTTGGGCTCAAGGTTCATTCAAAGTTACCCTTGGGGTTTAAAGTACTACTTTTACAAACATCAGCAAATGCTCTTGTCCCATAGTTGCCTGATTTTACACACTGCACGTTTGCCAAATAAGTATAGTGTACAGTTATTCAGCAAGTCGAAATATCAACAAATTTTCAGTAACAACTTTATCCCGGGTCTGTTTTTAAATCAGGAAATAAGATACTGAATGTACTGTTCTAAATCATATCCAAACTGAAATCACCATGGATACCAACAAAATATAGAAGTAGGAAGATTTGTGCGCATTAATTGTGTTAATTGTGACCGACCTTTCACATGACTGTGCTAAAGCAGGTTCAAACCACAGGGATTGCACAGTCTCCATGGATACCACTCTGTATGAGCAGCAATGGGGTGAGATACTAAGAGTTTAAGTTTAGTTTCATCCAATGTTATCTTATTCAAGACCAAGTAAGTTCAATTTCTGGATATTGTTGAACAACTGAGTGGCATAAAACACTTTGAAGGGGTTAATGTTAGGGCTCGCGCTGTGTGTGCACTTTTGCTTCAGTTTGCTTTGCATTTATTTTATCAGCCGTTAAAATCAGAGTTGTTAGATGCCGTTAAGAGTCACGGCTGATCGAGGCTGACCCCAGATCCGCACCTGGAAAAAGGTCGCGTTTGGATCCGCGGATGAAGGGGTTGCCTTCTGGGGTCACTAGAGGCCGCCCCAGGATCCATGGCCATTAGAGGTCGTTATAGGACCCTTCGGCGCCCTTGCCGGATAATGGACCCCCGTCACCCAAGCTCCCGCGGACCATCGGCACCGACTCATCTCGCGCACCCTCTGGATTCCAGGCGCGGATGGACCCCGGGACCTTGGCCACCCTGTGGACCCCCGGCACCCACGCCAGAGATCTGGACTTTTGGATGTACAGCCGGACTCTCGCTTGGGACCTTTTCATTTATGTTATGCCTGACCTCCCTTTTTTGTTTATAAATGTCCTTTCGTTATGTTTTGTTGTAGTCTGTCTGTGGATACTGCATCCAGGGCTCCGATTTAAAACCCTGTAGGGATCCTCGGGATTTGGCGAGACCAGGAATGGTCTTGCGAGATCTCCGGGATGCCCTTTCGTAACAGTTAATAGATTCTAAATGTGCAGTATGAGGAAGTCCTGCACTGCTCTATTATGGACAGCTTTTGGCATGTGATAAAACATTTAGTTCATTTAGGTCCGTGAATCTAATTAGGGTGTTGTTTCATGTATTGCATTCTCCACATAGACTGGGCATTGAAAATGAACTGTATGCTACAATGAATGTGTAAAGTGTAAAGTCTGTTTAAAAATTTTAGTCAGGGTCAGTGGCACAGGGGGCAAGGCAGGCACAACCCTCGACAAGGTGCCAATCCAATGTATGGTACATACACACTATCACACACTAAAGGCACTTTAGAAACA
Organism: Parotocinclus cesarpintoi; assembly: GCA_034780495.1. NCBI lineage: Eukaryota > Metazoa > Chordata > Actinopteri > Siluriformes > Loricariidae > Parotocinclus > Parotocinclus cesarpintoi. Next base: position 13,909 of record JAUZSV010034251.1, read on the forward strand.
CCAATTAACCTAACTCACGTCTTTGGTATGTGATAGGACACCAGAGCACCCAGACAAAATCAAAGCAAACACAGGTCATTACTAAATCAAATCCAGTGGTGGCTCACTGGCCTATGACTTTTGTACAGTACTGTATAGACTGTGTTATCTTGTCATATATAGCTCTATATAGCACTGTGGCTCGGTGGGTAGCACCACTGCCTCACAGCAAGAAGGTCCTGGGTTCAGTCCCAGGGAGAAGGACACAGTCCAAAGACATGCATGTTGTCGTTTGGTCACTCTAAATTCGCATCAATTTGAGGGCCTATTTTTAGGCTTTGCTTTGTGGAGTTTTGTATGAACTCCAAAGTTCCAAAGCGATGCGTTAGGTTAAATGGCTAAAAATTTAGGCTCTAAAATTGCCTCCTGAGTTTGTTTGACTAGTATCATTATAACATTGTTTCTGTCATGAGCAGTCATTGATGCTGTTGTGATGTTAAATATTATTATGCTAAATGGAATCTGTAGAGCGAATTACAATGACAATCAACAACATGGTTAAAAGCAAATAAGAGGCTTATCAGATTGAGCTAGGCGACAAGCAATCCCCTGCTTGGTCGATAACTTTTTTGTGTTCTCCCCAACTGACCAGTCTCCACCAGAGATGGTCACCATTAGCAATAACAGATCAATACAAGAAGCCGTAGGAGTCCGCTGGCAATGATTGCATCCTCCCAGGACAAATTATTTGCCAGACATTTTCTATTACTGATCCCTTGGGCTCCAGATACCAGGAAGTTTGTAAACAACAACGCTTTTAGTCAGTCCTGTGGCAGTTATTTAGATACCAGACCATGGCTTCAGGCACTACCCAAAGCAGGAGCATCCACAGTGTAAAGGATGTGTTGGGGCAAGATGGAATTGTACAGTTTACAGGAAGTAAACCTGGGTGGATGTTAAAACTGACTGTCTTGGTAGCACCCCTAAAATATGCATTCATCTTCATTTTTTCTCACTTATCATTACATGCTGTTCCAAGAAGCCAGGTAAATGTTAACTGTTTTACTTAGGAGTCCCAACAGTGACAGGTTGACAGAGTCGGAGTTCGGATCAATATCCTTCTATGTAGTAACCCAGAGCCTTAACTACTGTGCTACACTTGTTTTGTAATAGGGAAAAATCTACCATGCTAATGCACCAGACCTTAAGTCTGTTTCTTCTAATCCACCCACTATTTGCACCAACCTTTACCTTCAAAGTAGATCTAACCAAAACCAAAGCCTACTCCCTCTGCACACAACCACACACAAGTACTTCCACAAAAACAGTAAAAATAGATTCTCCTCATGTATTAACTTTATCATGTCACTATGCAAGCCTCATGCCTTTATCAATATGAAAAGGATAGAAAAAATAAGTTAAGCACAACAGAAGACATGCTGTCAAATACTGTGAGGAAAACCACACAATTTCAGCAAGCAAGGACAAACAGCCACCGCCCC
>JAUZSV010034362.1:0-15389 GCA_034780495.1 Parotocinclus cesarpintoi
TCACAGATGCGCCAACAAGACGTGCACCAACAACTTGTCCTCTTTTGAACTCTGGTATGTCACCCAGAATGATGTGTGCATTGCAAAATGTTAAGCAAAACTGTGCTCTTACCCAGCTAATTAAACCTTCACACTCTGCTCTTACTGGTACAATGTGCAATTAATGAAGATTGGCCACCAGGTTGGTCCAATTTAGCCAAGAATCCTCCCACACTAAAAATGACAGGTGTTTCAGATTCATTGTCCAACCACGGTATATAAACAACAGATCTTCATGCTAAAAAATGAAAAGGTGAACTAAGAGTGAGGTCCAGGCTTTACTGAGGCCATATGTAGCAGAGGGGGAACAACGTGGCTTCTTACATTTACAGCATTTAGCAGACGTCCTTATCCAGAGCGACATACAACTCATGCAGTCTTATAATTCAAGCAATGGTGGGTTAAGGCCCTTACTTAAGCACCCAACTGTGGCAGCTTGGCTGAGGTGGGGTTTGAACCCTGGGCCACCATTGCCTTAACCGCTAGGCTACCGCAGTACCGCTTTTATCACTTCAGCATTCCTACAGTGCAAACCAAATCTTCCCTGGAACGTTTGTTGTTCTTAGGGGATCTCTGCAGGGGGTAGTTCCTCCCAGATGACTCCCTAGAACAGTTTGGCAGGAAAGCGGCTTTAGATTTCATATCTGTGGGAGACACTGTATCTACAAAACAATGTGTGATTTGTACAGTTTAGATTAGTCAATATTTGCAAATTCCTTTAAGCCCTGAATACTAGAAGGCAGACCCCCAGAAATAATTACAGCCATAAAGTGTTTCTTGATCTCAGACCTCCATCATGACTGGAGATCAAACTAAACCTATAAGCAGCAGCATTATATTTGATTGTTGAGTTAGAGGAAGAGCTTCGTAATTAATTAAGCGAGAGCTTTGGAGAGACAGCAATCAATTGTAATTGGCACTCTCAGCAAGAACCCTCTCCAAGATTAGATCAGTTGTTTGGGTGTGTTGTGAAGCGTGGCTGGAAGGAGACTAGGAAAACCTTTTTTTTCTGTATCTTGTTAGTGCTGGTGTTAGGGCGAGAGATGAAAGCTTTGCTGCATGTAGCTCTATGTCACTGTCAGCTTATGTCCATGTAGCATGAGCCTCAAACGCTCTCGGTTTGGGGACGACTGGAGCTTTGTACTAAATTTATAATAGAACATGCCTTAATGCTTGGTTATTTTGATACACTGTTAAGTTAAAAAGAATGTGCGATAAATATTTAAAAGTCTTTTCCTATGGTGTCCCTCTGCCTTCTTTTTGTTGCCCTCTCTCTCTCTTTGGGAAGCACCTCCCAATCTTTTGCATCCACAGGCCTAATTAAGGCTTCTTTTTTGGCCTCAGTATGTGGAACACCAAACCAGTTCACATCTCTCGTGGAATAAAGAGGACTTCAGAAAAAAAGAGTTTAGCAAGAACAAGTGGAGAGACAAAGACTCAAAGATCTGAGCAAACTTCAAATACTGTCAGTTCTCATGTCATAAAATATCCCTTTAATATTCACTGATTAGTATTCATCGAAAAAGGTCTTTTGTTCATCTTAATTTTTAGGCTACTGTTCAATTACTGTAGTGGCCTACTGGACTATGGTGGTACTGGACTATGGTCCAAGGCCTAGGTTTCATATCCCGCCTTTGCCACAGTCGGGTCCCTGAGCAAGGCCCTTAACCCACAATTGCTTGGATTGTAAGAATATGTTAATTGTAAGTCGCTCTGTATAAGGGCATCTGATAAATGACATAAATGTAAATCAAACAGCACAGCACAGCACAGCGTGGGTCCAAATCAAAGAGCTTTTATACCTTATTTTTTTAGTTAGATTTAAATCATGTCATGGTTCTTGTGCACCTTAGGCCTTCTATAGAGCACAAGAACTGTTCATAAAAAGAGCAAATATACAAATGGTACTTTTTATTGATACATTTCAAATATACAGTACAGTGCAAAAGTCTTAGGCCACCATTAGATTAGATATGCCATTGTTTTTGCGATGATAATGACCAAATATAGCACAATAGGTTCTCAGTGTTAAAATAAATTCAGAAAATACAAGACATTTGTTTGCAGCTTCATAGGGGTGCCAAGCTGACTCTTCTACAGTAAAAAAAAAGCTTAATTAGGAATTGTCTTTTTTTGGCAGGGTAGCAGCTAAGAAACCACTTTTATGAAAGCGGAAAAAGGTGAAAAAACCAAGATAAGCTAAAGCTCCTAAAAATTGGAATGAAAAGCAGTGGAAAAGAGGATTATGGAGTGGCCCTCTCCTTTTCGCTCGTGAATGACCACATGTGTTAGACCCATCGAAGAAACATTAAAAACATTTTAAAGAAACACTTTACTCAAGACGTCACCTAAACATGAAAACATGCTTTCTTAGGTGTCCCCAAAACTAGGCCAAACCTTGTCTTTATTGCAGGTCTTTTTGTTTTGCTTTTGTCATTAAACTATCTCCAAGTTAAAATTTCATCTGTTACTCTGATTTTATGATTACAAGGAATTAATCTCTTTGCTCGAACCCATAAATTACAGTACACCAATACACACTGACTTGCTCCATTCCCACGTTTTATATTAAGTCATTCATTATAGCAGGTTAGTGGCTTTATAGTGGAGATTGTGATTACAATTCTATTAATACCATTATGTCATATATTATCTAATGAACCATTTGCATTTGTAATAAACACACCTGAAGAAGTTTAATAAGCTTAATATTGGCAATAAATCATCAACAGAGAATGAAAAACTTCTATACACATGGCTGCCTTGTTACATCACAAGAAGAAACTCTACCCAGAAGTAGGGATCACCGGAACATGCATTACCAACACTACCTTTACATTTAGCTTACTGACGAAAGGAACGTTCTCCTAACTTGGTTTGCAGTTGGTTTAAGGTTCAAATCATGGCATTACCAAATTGCCACAATTTGGTCCTTGAGCAAGGCCTTAAATTAGCAGTTTCTTTTACCCAAGACTTTTCTATCTGGTTGCATTGTTTGTTTTGTCAGTTACATCATGCTTGTGAGCTAAACAGAGGTGTTTTGCTTCAGACATATTGTGTCTCTTGACCACAGCCCCTGAACTCTCATGTTCAACGAGTTTAGTGCATCTCAAATGCTTTTTAAACGCATGATGCTAAATTAAAGAGCTGCGAATCGGAGTCTATTTAGGCAATAAATGACTTCCAGTATTCGATCTGTTAAGAGGGTAATAGAATTTGGCACATGAATCCATTGATCTGTGGGTCTTTAGTTTAGTGCATGCAAATTGAAGGAGGCCTGTGGAACAGGAATCGGCTTGTATCTGACAGGACATGACCTTGTGCCATTTGGTGATTAATGATGTGTGAAGCTTCTGAATTCGGGATCACAGTGGGAAACAAGGGCACATGAAGGAGTCCTAGTTTGCTAACACCTTAGGAAACATGACACGGAGTTGCTTTGTGATTTAGTGCAATGTACGCAGCTACAAAACGATCACATGGGAGTTTGATATCATTGAGATGAATCCTATTAGTTCTGCAGTCATTTCAGTTCATATAAAGCGTACAAAGGAGACTCGGCGTTACACTTTCAGGGACGTCTTCTTTTGTGCTACCCTGCCATACAGGCCGTCTTTATGTAAAGTTTGTGAGAATGACCAATCCCAGCCATACAGATTTTCAAAGTAAATCCTTCAAAGTTCTCATTGAATCCGGGACCTTCTTGCTACCCCAGCCACCGTGCCACCCCACTGTATCACTGAACTCTTTTGAAGGCACCTACCAATCATCTATTTTTAAGTTACCATGCTATACTAGAAATCCACAGGGAGCAGTCAGTTTTATTCTGTAATAAAAAGCACTAAGATTAATGTTAGGTTTTTGATCTGGATTGTGATTGGTTGTACCTGAGCAAATTTATAAAGTTTTCTCTAAAGGGCTGGTTACTTATCCAAACCAGGTATTTTACTACTTTAAGTTGTAAATATTTATCAGAAATTCTTATTAGTGTTATTCTCAGTTCACTTATGAGTGTTATCATGTGCAAATACAGTTTGAAAAAGTTAAGACATTAGTTCTTTTCATTTTCATGCTACAATGTGACAAAAAGCAGTCATTTTAACAGGGTCTGAGGATTTTTTATGGGCACTGTATGTTATATCTTATTATACCTATTATATCTTCCTCTGTTTGTTGTCTTCACAGATACATTCGAGTATAGATCGACATAATCCACGAGAACACCATGGGGCTGTCCACCAAGAGCCAGTTGTCCAGTCCTTCAGGAAACCAGATAATATGACGACTCGGTTAGGTTTCATGTCATACCCACAGCTGTGACTGTCCAGAAAGGCTACCTATTTCTGCTTTCCTGCTATTTTAGCCACCAGAGACTTTTCAAAATTTCCAGCCCCTTTCGCATCCTGCTGTCCCTCATAATGAAGAGTAAGGTGTATAAACCTTCGTCTGCCTGTACTGCCCTCCTGCTCCTTCCTCCTCTTATTCTTCTATTTTCAACACCAGACCTTGTCCGTGGCGACTGCTGGCTCATTGAGGGGGATAAGGGCTATGTTTGGCTGGCCATCTGCAGTCAGAACCAGCCGCCATATGAGACGATCCCACAGCATATCAACAACACAGTGCACGATTTACGGCTCAACGAGAACAAGCTCAAGGCTGTTTTCTTCTCCTCGTTGAGTCGCTTCACCAACCTGACAGACCTCAATTTAACCAAGAATGAGATTTCCTACATTGAGGATGGTGCCTTTGCTGGCCAGGCTAACCTACAGGTGTTGCAGCTGGGCTACAACAAACTCACCAACCTGACGGAGGGTATGTTAAGAGGACTGGGGCGTATGCAGTGCCTCTTTCTGCAGCACAACCTCATCGAAGTCATTGCCACCAATGCCTTCTGGGAGTGTCCCGGTCTCAGTAGTCTGGACCTGTCCTCGAACAAGCTGGCCCGATTAGATCCCTCCACGTTCACCATGCTAGGAAGGCTTATGGTGTGCGAGCTGGCGGGGAACCCATTTCACTGTGGCTGCGAGCTGTACAGTTTTCTAATTTGGCTGGAGGCCTTCAACAACGTCACACACACCTACGATCGGCTACAGTGCGAGACACCCCGGGAACTTTTCGGGTATCCATTGCTGAGTCCAGTTGGAGGGCCGAGCCGCAGCGCTCGTAACATCCTTTCTTCCATGTGCCGCGATGGTGTGTTTATTCCAGGCATGACTTCGTTGCCACCAGATTCGGATTCTTCTGGCATGGGGCCTGAAATGTTTGACCGCATTGGGCCGTACCATCAGCCCACAACCTCGTCATCCTCTGAGAATTCTTTTAGTCCCAGCATCACCGTGCAGCATGTGTCCATTTTGTCAGCGTCCTTGTTGGTGCAGATCCCCCGGCCCTACAGCAAGATGTATATCCTGGTACAATACAACCAAAGCTTTGTTTCCGATGTGATGAACCTCAAAAATAAGAAGGAGTTAATAAAACTAAACAAGCTCTTGCCAAACACCAACTACACCTTTTGCGTGGCTTCAATACGCACTTCCCAGCGTTTTAATCACACGTGCGTTTCCTTTTCCACTCGGACTCCCACCCAAGACGACATGCTGCCCAACCCTTCTACTACTACGCATTACATTATGACTATTGTTGGCTGCCTGTTCGGAATGCTGATCATTCTCGGCGTGGTGTATTACTGTTTGCGGAGGCGATGGAGGAAAGAGGAAAAAGAAAAATCAATCTGTGTCAAAAAGACTATACTCGAGATGCGCTACGGACCTGAAGTTGCAGCAGCTGCTGTTAATGATCCGACAGCGGTGCAGAAACTTCACGAGCAGGCGCACCACCAGCACCACCATGGCAAGCTGTCTATGTCCTCCTCCAGCTCAAGCATGCTGGGGCATGGCTCAATCAACACAGGTTCCTCACGTATGTCCACCATCCCTCAGGTAGAAAAGATGGCCACTGCCTTTTCTGAAGCCATGGCTGCAAAGGGTAACTACATGGATATCAGGACTTCTGGAGCATTAGATGAGAGGGGAAGAGATGGAATAAGGCAGCCGATTAGAGCAGAAGATCTCAGAGAGGAAGACGGAAGCGACTTGGAGGACGATTCGGATGACGACGGCCGAGGTTCAGCATCAGAGATCTCGACTATTGCAATGGAAGTTGACAAAGTGAACCAGATCATTAATAACTGCATAGATGCGCTCAAGCTTGACTCTGTAGTAGCTGCAGTGTCCTCTGCTACCACGTCAAGTGGGAATCCCAATTCACCACCACCAACCAGTAGCTCCTCTTTAACCAGGGGTCTAATTCCAATCTCCACCAGTGTCACTGAGGCCTGCCAGGTTCTGCCTTCCCCAAAAATCCCTCCTCCACCTTCCATACCTCTAACAGCTTCTGAAAGGCCAGGGATTACAGGCGGAGGCTTTGTGTCACCACCTTATCGGCCTCCACCGCCAGCCAGTGCAGTGAGGCCCATTCAAAGACAGATGAGTGCAGATGCAGCTGTCATCGTCAGCTCTTCCAAGAAGCATTGCGGCTCAGCCGGTGGAAAAGCCAGGGTGTACAGTCTGGATGTTCCAGAACCCCGGAGTCCCGATGCCTGCCAGTTTCCTGAGAAGGGCAGTCCAGGGGTATGTGGGGAGCCTGTGGAAAGGCTACCATTAGTTGGCAGTGGTGGTGGTGGCGGCGGTGGAGGCTGTAACATGGATGGAGTCACTATGGATGGTGTGAACCTTCAACAGCACCTGGAGGTTCATCCAGACTTCCACTGTGCTGAGCACCGTCACTCAGTACCAGCCCTCTACTACGAGGGCTCTCATAATTCCCCTGCACAAAGGGCCTCTTTTCTCAAGCCCCTGTCACGTACCAAGAGAGACGCTGCTTCTTACTCTCAGCTCTCGCCTCACCAACACAATTACTCGGGGTACTCATCCAGCCCTGAATACTCGACCGAAAGCACACTGCGTATATGGGAGCGCTTCCGACCTTACAAGAAGGGCCCACGGGAAGAGTCCTGCTACATTACAGCGGGTAACGCTCTGCGCAAAAAGGTTCAGTTTGCAAAGGGGGAAGACTTACATGACATCCTCGACTACTGGAAGGGCGTGTCTGCACAGCAAAAGCTATGAGCTGTTTCAAGCAGTGAGGATCTAAAGCACGGGCCATCTTTATTGCCTCATTAGCCTGATGATCCACCATGGGAAATTTAGCCAGAGGGATGGCTACTGTATAAGTTAAGTTGGTCTGAGTCTGAAGACAAGCTGTTCTGATCTGTGTATTTGATGAGTCTTAAAAAGAGCAGAGGATAAGAGAGAGAGAGAGATAGAGGGAGAGAGACACTGAACAACGGGAGAGAGGGTGAGAGGAAAATTACAATTCAAATTTATAATAGTGTTCCTTCATTTCATGTTAATTCCATGGGGCAAATGTCATAAACAAATGTGCTGGCACAGTGTTTATCTGTGTTTACATTATTTTAGTGATGGTAGTCTAAGACCTGGTGTGCATCGTACTCCCACGTCATTCACCAAACACACTGATTCACAGCTTACATTTTTTAGTTAGCCATGCATGTCTTAGGAAGGCACACTGCTTTTCTGTCTAGCTGCCAGAACCAGATTTTGTCCATCTATATTCCGGAGATGCATGACAAACAGATTTCCATTTCAATAGCGTTTGTCATCTGAAATAGAAAAGATAAGAAAGGAGGTGGAAATGTAAAAAAATATACCAGAGGACACACCCCGGGGATCTTTGGTAATGTCAGGTTCTTTTGTTAGCCGCTTGAAATGTTGAGCGGGACGATAAAGGAAATGTCAAGGAAATGCGAACCAGGGCAGCGACAAATGTACAGCTTGGCTGGTTTTTACAACAGGATACTCGAGGTGCTCACATTTTACTTTTCTAAATACGATTAAGTGAACTCAGTTATGCATTTGTGAGACTGGCAGTAATGATGTTTAATAGGTTGCATGATGGGGCACTAGTAGGTCTCCTGAGAGAGATTTGTGTGCCACACAGTTCAGTACCATTATAAGCCACTTTCACACCAAATGGTTCTAGGAACTAATTTGGGAGGAACTACCACCATGGACAATTCAACATTCAATTATTTGGTTTGGATTTGCACTGTTTGTAGGAACACGGAATGAATTGTAGTTGTGAAAGTAGTACAAAAAAAAGTAGTAGTCCTCCATGCATGTAAGCTCAGTAAAGCCTATAAATATATTTATATACATATATTTGTAACAAATATATGTTGTTTATATGGCTACTGATGTACAAATACATTTAAAGATGGTGGTTGCCCTCATCAGGGTACTTGCACCTGGACCAATGACTATACATATTGACCAATTGCTGTACTTACTTCTGGACCAATCAACTCATACTTATGTTACTCACTCACTTACGTCCCATGTGCTCTAAAAAGAACTATCTAATACCATGATGTCCTAAACACTACATGCAACAAAGGGGGTCCAGTTCTAAGAATGAGGAAAAAGTTCCCCAGGTGCGAAAGCTACTGTAATTTCTATTTCCTGCTTTACACCTGCAGTGCAAATAACAACAAACCAAACAGGACAAATATTCATTTCTGTTGTGCCTCATACTTAGTAAATACTCGTATTAAGTATTGAAATAAGTTCCTGCCCATTATAGTCCACCTTTCATTAAGCAGGTGCTTAGCTCTTATAGTTTGTGGGTCGGTGTTTTGGCAGTCCACCTTGATGACCACTAAAGAGTTCCAAATTTGATAACTTGTTGGCAAACTTGTCTTTTTTCCAAACCAAAAGTCATAACACGACCAAATGCTAAATATTCTGACGTGATTTTTTCGCCTCACAACTACACACATCGGACCCATGAATTTTCGAATTTGCCACCTTATTCAAAATTTTCTTTTAGACAAACAAAATATCTGCTCCAAGTGATAAATACATTTTTTTGCAGTGCACATAAACGATGAATGAAGATACATTCAATTTTGGATAAAAATGGAGGAGAGTTTCATGGAGAGATGGTGGTCTATCCATTACACATCAAGTTTTTTAAAACTCAAATATCATGTATTGTAAAGAATTAGTAATTTTAGGCTATTACTATTTTTATTACCATTATCACGTACCTATAAATTGTATAAGTATGTGACAAGTATGAAAAGGCTACCAGTGGAGAGTTGCTTTTTGTCATGGACAAAAGAATTATGTTGTGTTATCATCATCCAGGACATCACAAGCACAAAACTCATTTACTATTATTTGAATAAATCACATGAACAAATCACGTTTGGTGAAAAAAGGCCATAATACACTAACCGACCAACACAGTGACCAGGGTTTGAGCCCTGGCAGTGCAGCTGGGTCTGACTTCACATACGGGAGACAACTGGCTGTGTCTGAGCAACAAATTCTACCCAGTGGTGAACTTGCATCCTATCCAGGACACCCTTACAGCTGGGTTTTGTGTTTACCAGGAGCCCCTGCATCTCTACCCATTAGAAAGGTCTCATTAAGAGCATCTCTGTTTCTATTTCCGGTCATGTCTTTTTGCCAGTAACTGACTACATAGTTTTATGGTATGTTCAGCCAGGTGCACAATCACTGAACAAAGAGGCACTACTTGTGGGGAACGCTTTTTCTTGGGCTTACTGGAAAGTGTTTCCACTTATATAGGTACTGAGTTGTATAATAGTTTTAATAGAAAATTGATAATGAAAATGAGAAATCCATATCCCTGGTCCTTGGTTCTAACGCCGCCAGTTAAGTCTTTGCTTAATTGCTGTCCAGTTTTATTTGGTTAATTAATTAGCAATTATCTGAGGTCATTTTATGTAGACTGTGGGAGTGAACAGCCAAGACATCTAATTTGATTAGAAAGGATCGCTCTCCATTTACTTAGCACCCTCATTTAACCTACTGCTTCATGGGCCAGTAAAGCCAAAAATAAGATTAGTGACACTAAAGGATTAATATACATGCCTGTACAGTAGTACAGAGCTATATGAAAAGCATTTACTCACTCATAAACGAATGCATAATCTTGCCGCATCAGGTGCCCGCCTTAAAGCACTTGCATCTGTACAGGATGGTCAGTGACGCCTCGTCCTGGAGGATCAGAATGATAACAGAGATCAATTATGGGTGTTTCCGTGATCTTCAGCTGTGTGTTCTGTGTGCCTATTGTCATTAACAGGATATAGAGTTCAGGGGATTACACTTACATTTGGAGACTGGCCAGTTTGAGGTTTGATGCCTCTAACTGCAACTACAAGATGCTCTGCTTTTTGGGTGGATGCCATTCATGAGTCCCCTGTCAACCAGAGCGATACTTGCCAATCTTAGGCGTCTGTGAGCTTCAGTTTACAGTATAGGTGGTCGGTTCGGTTCAGTTCAGTTCGTGTCAGCCCTCACTCCCAGGGTGGTCGGTGTTGTGTCACGTAATGGGGCAAGTCAGCTAATGGATGGGACTAGGCACATTAAAAGCCTTTATACCACATTATTTGTGTTTATATGATAACTGCCAGCTTGTTTGTGCTCCATTTCGTTCATTGTGCCATCTCACCCATGAGGTTTTCTTACTACTGCTTATGTATGCTCAGGCGAAATTCTCTCGCTCTCTCTTTCTGGTGTTTGATAGCCCGAGGTTTGTGATTAGACAGGGCTCAGAGCTTCTCCCAAGCATGGCGTGTTTACAAAAGTGGCATCAAGAAGGCCACCATATTAAGCAGTTCCTATCTGAAAGAAGAGCTGAAATCATCAAAGGGCACTGTGTCTGAACAGGACTAACACACGATCATCGTGATGGACAAACATGAAAAACAAGGATCCAAGAAAAGGGCGAGTGCATCAGCAACAGTTAAAACTGATCCAGAGGAGGAACTGCTACCGGAGGCTTACTGTGATAAACACCTTCATATGCGTTTCCAGACATCATTTGTATTTCTATGTTGAGGACTGTACTCTGTACATCCAATCTGCAGTAAGAGCTCACGGTAAAGTCTACTGCCCTGTTGTACATGCTATCTATTGCTTCATTTTGTGTCCCTTCGTTGACATCACAAACATGAAGGACACATGCCTGTAAAGGTTCGCTCACACTTTACGTAAAGATCACAAATGATCACTGTAGGAGACCTTAAAGAAGCCCATGATGACTTCATACTGTACATTGGACGGTGTTATGGAATCATTTGTGATCCCGGTTATTTTTCCCTGCCGTTAATTCCGGTTTGTTTAATGAATTTGGAGACATGATTTGCCACGAGTTCTTGAAACGATTTTAATTACGCTATCGTCATTTCTTAAATGTTTATTGACTGCTTGTTTTCATTGTCGATGTCGGTGTCAGACTCCAGTGCTCTCCTGCTCAAGGCTGGTTCAATCTGTCCTCATCATTTTACTCATTAATTATGCTCATTTAGTCATTTATCTTCAGTAATTACTGTATCCTGGTTGCCTGTTTCAGGATCTCGGAGTCAAACGTGGGATTACACTGATCAAGCACACCTGGTGGCGCAGTGATTAGCACCTCAGATTGACAGAGCTGTATTTGAGTTTTGCCTTAGATCTCTGTGGAGTTTGCATGTTCTCCCTATTTCTGAGTGGGTTTACTCTGTGTTCCTCACACAATCCAAAAGATTTGACAGATCAACTGGCATGTCTGAAAGTGTACCGATGTATGTGCCCTGTGCTGCCGGTTATGCCCACCTCACACACACAGTGTTGGTAATCTTAACTTGGTTAAAAGTTTTCGTTGTGGGCACCAGCAAAATGCCCCCACAATGTTATAAATGTTAGAACTTCCTATCTTTGTGGCAACATTTAGTCCCCACAGTTTAAAACATGAACCACACAAGCACAGCCCTGAACTGGATAAAACAGGTATGGGAAGAAATTGAGTGACAAAATATAGATGGGTCAGTCAGGGGGCACAAGAGTCTAATGCACTAACTCGGCACTGTAGGGACCCGGAGTCCCAGCAGTGCTTTCTGGCTGGGTGGGTGTCATGCACAAAATACTTTACTTGCCAACACAGAATATACAGGTAGAAGCTAGGCAAACAAAGGAGTACTATTTACAATAGTACAGGCACACGCACTCATAAACGCCATTTATAGCTCGGAACAAATAAGCAGAAGAAAGTCATACACACAAACACAAAAAGTAATTTATACAAAAAAGTCTCTAACCACATCATCCATGCTCAAACAGTCTCTAGTCCAAATGTGGGCTAACGAGCAAGTAAGCACATGACCCCCTCAGGCACACAAATGATGCAGTTCTGCTCCTTAAGTCCCACCTCTGCTCGTGAGTCCACAGTGTTGACTGGCTGTTGAGGTGACCATGTTAGTTGCCTGTTTTAGCCGCAACAGCCGGAGTTTAAAATGTATTTGTATTTATTAAATCGTTTTTTATTGTTAAGACCTCTGATTTAAATTCAACATGGATTGAGCGGTCGTTAAATGGTCGTTAAACGTTATTACTTCTATGTCAAAGAACCTGTCCCCGTAACGCACACTGAATCAGCCCCCTCAAGTACTCCTCGCGACCACAGATCTGCCCCATCCGGACCTAAACCAAATACCGCTGCTAATCTTAAACTCATTAACAATACAAGCTGAAAAGGAGTTTACTTTGTAGTTTATATGTGAATTCATTTTTTTCTTTTAATTGCCTTTTCTAAACAGAGTCCTACAAGGATGCGCAAATTCCAATTTCGCACTTGCACAGTGACAATAAAGCTATTTCTATTCTATATAGATAATATCCTTTTTGTAGTGAGGTGAGGAACAAGTACTCTCATCATTATTATTAATGTTGTTGTTGTTGTTGTTGTTATTATCTTCACATTCCATTTGCTTCCTCTGAATTAGATTTTTCTCTTTATCCAGGTTAACTGCTGCTTCGTACTTTCCTTTCCATTCTAATTTTTCTGTTGATTTTTCACTGTCTTCCTTGTTTTGACCCCACAAAGGTGTCAGACTGTTCACCTCTGAATGTTTGTCCCAAGCTGTCTCTTTAGAGACACTGAAACCACAGCTCATATGCATAATTACCCAATCCAGTCAAATGTCAACGCTTTGTTTACTACCCTAAAATGTTAAAAGGAGTAAGATAATTACCTGCTGGAGGCAGCGCAGCCTTACCAAGCAGCGCTGACAATTACAGCCACTGTGTTCTAAAAGCAACATTTCTCAACGACATGATAAAAGCTGAGTCATTATGAAACCGAATATGTTTTGTGTGAGTTTTGAAAGGCTCTGGCGTGTCTTTGTCTGGAAGTTGTGGTTATGTACAGATAAACGACTCATCACATATATTTACATTGTAACAGGATGACTAAAAATAAGTTATGCCCCGTATATCTAAACTATGCTGCAGGACTAAAGGGTTTTGGGCAGTCAAACGTCACCTCTGTTGTGTTTTTGTTGAACATTTAGTAGCTTGTTCTACTGAAACATCCTCATTTACATTTACATTATTTAGCAGACACCCTTATCCAGAGCGACTTACAACTGATACAGTCTTACAATCAATCCAAGCAGTGGTGGGTTAAGGGCCTTGCTCAAGGACCCAACCTCTGGTCCAGAGTCCAGTGCCTTAACCGCTAGGCTACCACAGTCCCACTCTGATTAGTGATCTTTTACTAGATTTTTTAAATGAAATTGCAGTTCAATACAATTCAATGTTGTACAAAAGTCGAATGTCCAAATGAACATCCAGCGGTGGCAAAGGCAAGGAAAAACTACATGAGATTCATAAAGAAGAACCTTGAGAGGAACCAGAGCATGAGCATGAACACCCAAAGAGCCTGTCTGAGGGAACTCAAATTTTACATCAAGGCTGTCGCGTTGAAATATACAGCTATACACAGTGAATTTCCCCACAATGGGACTAACGAAGGATTATCTTATCTTATTTGATCTTATTTCCCATTATGTGATGGGAATATTTTTCAACAGATCCAATCTGCCATGAGTCATGGAATAATCACATATGACTGAAACATACTGAATATTCTGTAAAAGCTCCACGAGCACAAACAAGAGCTGAGATTCAGTTTTGCATGGACATGTTTCTGGATATGGGCGACATTGTGCAATTCAGACAAATTTCCTGGAAGCCTGCAGTTTTTTACTCGCTGTTCCAGGCTGTCGCACAGAAGCCCTTAATGAACAGTTTTACATTTACAGCATTTAGCAGATTCCCTTATCCAGAGTGACTTACAACTCATGCAGTCCTACAATTCAAGCATGATATAAGGGCCTTGCTTAAGGACCCAACTGTGGCAACTTGGCAGAGGTGGGAATTAAAGTCCAGTACCCTAACCGCTAGGCTACCACAATCCCAGTTCTTGTGCTAACTATACTGCTCACAAAAATGAGAGGAGACTTCAAAATCTCCCATGATAAAACATCCCCTAATTTTAGTGAACAGTGTAAACCCAGAAGCAGTCAGGAAAATGGAAGTGATTGTAACAGCCAGTGACATCTGAGCTTTACCTTGTTCAGCAGTTGATGGCCAGATGCTTCACGCTGAGCTTCTCACTGTCGGTGGCTTGGAAACTTTTACAAAATTGCATGAAAGTGCATTGATAAAAGTCTCTGAACTCTTTGGGATGCTTCGTTTTATGCACTGGTTAGCAATGGGTATGGGCAAAATAGCTGAAATTATTAGCCTAGTTTTATTAATAATATTATTAGTATAGTTTTATTTATTATTTACTCTTTGGCAGTTTGGTTGAGCTGTTGCTTGAAAGAAGTACCGTGACAGTAATCACTGTCGGCTTTTGGTAATATTGCACAAAGCAGAAAGTGGATTACTTCTGCACAGCAGTTTCAACAATTTATAAGCTCCTTATCCTTCCCCCTGTATTAGATCACTCATGAAAAAGAATCTGGAAAGACTCTGTAGGTTAGAAACATGTTTTATCCTTTCTTTCTTTCTTTAGTTCTTTCTTTCTTTAGTTACTTACATAACTGTTTGCCAAGTGAATATTTGCAGTCAAATTATATGAACATGGACAGGATTTAGCCGAGTAATTAGGGGTTAGGAATCTTGTTCAAGGACCGAACTGTGGCTCGGCAGATTGGGAATCACAACCTTGAGATGCGACCAGAGACCAGTCTTTACTTCATGTAGTGATTTATTGATTTAAAGTGCAACACAAAAACAGCAGGGTTACATTAGGCTCTGTATAAGACATTAACAACTGTTACGCCCCGAAGGAATGCGGAAACAGATGCGGCTCGTCGTGAAAGAAGCTTTATTTCACAATCACAGGTAGCAATCCGTAAACGTAGACAGTCCAGAGTCGGTAACCAGGAAGAGCAGACAAAATCCAAAACG
>JAUZSV010034471.1:0-15382 GCA_034780495.1 Parotocinclus cesarpintoi
GTTTATTTTTTGTAGAATTTTGAGGAAAGAGAATAATTTAATACAATTTGTAATAAGGCTGTAACGTAACAAAATGTGGAAAAATTGAAGCGCTGTGAATACTTTCCGGATGCACTGTATGTTGTTCTATACACAGGAATGGGCACAAATTCCCGTTCAGTAGTTACAGAAATAATTTACAGTATTTGCAAGTATGAGTGCACAAGGGGGTCAAACCAGATACTAAAAGCAAAAGCTTGCATACTTTTGTCACTCACAGAGATGTACCATTGATTCATGTTCCTCAATAAATAAATGACCATAAACAAAGATTTAGTGTCATGTGTTTAATTATCTTTATCTACATTCAGGACTTGTGAAAATCTGATGGGTTTGGGTTATATTTAGACAGAAATCAAAAGAACTCAAACTTTTGAGCACAGCTGTAGTTGCTGAAAGGTGTGTGCCTAAGGTGTGTTTTGGGGTCATTATAATGTTGCAGTATTAAACAAAGGTCCAAACAACCATTTTCACTCGTGCTCCCAGACTTTTGGCCAACACTGTAAATAAAACAATAAAAGATATTTCCTGGAGTGCTGCTCTAGTAAAAGAAGAAAAAAGAGCTGACATTGAGCTAAATCTCATTAATGTCTCTTGTATAAATTAAGAATCTGGCAAATGG
Source organism: Parotocinclus cesarpintoi (assembly GCA_034780495.1). Lineage (NCBI taxonomy): Eukaryota > Metazoa > Chordata > Actinopteri > Siluriformes > Loricariidae > Parotocinclus > Parotocinclus cesarpintoi. The sequence continues at coordinate 662 of JAUZSV010034471.1, forward strand.
TCTATGTTTTGAATTAATTACTCACACAAAACAGAACTGACGTGTCTTATAATGTTTAAAATTGCACATAAACTTTTATGATGTATTTCACACTTTTGTTCCAATATAGTGTAACCAGAGAAACTAAATCAAATACTTTGCTCTTCAAAGGCAACCATTTGCAATGAAATTGGCCTTTTTAAAATCCACTTCACCTAGTAAACAGCTAAGTCTGAGTTAACAGATTGATTCCAGAGCTCTGTGTTTTAGTTCCATGTTTACACAGTTGAACCCAGTGCATTGCTCTAAAAGCAGCATGACCACTTCAGCCTGGACCTCACAGAACGCTAAACAGACTAAACAGCAATCTCATGGAACTACTGAGCTGCTAGGTTATGAAAAAAGAGTGCTTAAAGTCAGACATGCGACTGATAATGAAAACCAATATCACATTTAATATGACTGTTATGTATCGATGAGTGTCCATGTCAGCATTAGTTCAAAAGAAAAGGCCTTCAAAACTGCAAAAATGTACTTCCATTAACAAATGAAATGTTGCAAACACAAGACAAAATCTGTTTATCTGCACTGAAATCTGAACTATCTGTTATTACAAACTGAAACTCAGGTGTCTGCTCAGGACCTTAAGAGGAACATATCAAGCATCTACAAGCTTACACAGAGTTTAAAAAAAAAGGAAACTGGATCTGATCACTATCGCCCCTCCTTAGCCCTCCAGCTGTGCTCACTAAGGATGGTGGAGGAGGCTGGGATTGAGAAGTAGATCCAACCTCCTTGTAACGGGACAAATACCACAGTACGGTAGTCATCGCTCGCAGCTGGAGAGGGCCCTCCAATCAAGCCCTACAAGACTGAAGGGGAAGGAAATCAGAAGCAGATGGGTCCCACACTGGTATGACACAAGAAGACACTAAACCTCTACATAAACACACAGATCTGCTCTGAATTAGGACTACAGGTTATCAAACAAGGGCCTAAGGAAAGTGGCAATCTAAAACATTTGCTGTGACCACTAGCTTAAAAAAACCTTATTGCCACCAGTACTCTGAAACCAAAAAATACTCTTTTCTTAAAAAGTCTGTTTTATGACCTTTCCCCAAAACCAGACCCAACAACTAACATCAAGTATCGGCAGGCACTGATATTGATTCGTTACTGTTGTATATACATTAACGCATGAAAGTTTGTGAACTCTATTTCTAATTCTCTCTAAAACTGTATAAATATTAGCTAATGCATCATCAGATTTTTACAAAAGTCCAAAAAGGAGATAAAGATGACCCCGTTAATACAATGAGACAAAAATAGTGTACAAGGTTATTTATTTATTGAGGAAATACATCTCCAATTGGCAAGTAGCTAAACCTTCTGTTTCAATATATGACGTGACCTCCTTTGTCGGAAAGACATGCAATTAAACTTTCTCAAACTTTTGATTAGTCCTGCACATCACCTTGGAGGAGTTCTTCAACACTGGGACGATGTAAAGTTTCTTTACAAAAAACGTCTTCCAAGACATTGTGACTGGAGTAAGGACTTTAGCCTGACCATCACAACAAATTGATTTTTGTATTTTTTTGCTGAATTCCCCTCTTTCTCTTGAGATGCAGTTCACATACAGTTGTCCTGGCATTTTTATCTAGAATGTGCTGTATTCATTTAGGAGATAATCTATTCAATTTTGGTATTTTGCTCTCATCCATTCCCAAATTGTTTATAACCTTCTGGATTACCCATGTGCCATATGATGTCGTTTTTGCGAACCAATGGCTTTCCCCTCACAGTGGACTAATGAACATTTTTATTAGACAGTGACTGGATATGCGTGCTATTAATAATCTATTAACTGCAGGTAATAATCACATTTTTACTCTGCAACCAGGCAATAATCTCAGAAAGTGAGACAACGTGTTCCAATAGCATTTTAGTGAGTGTTGTTTATAATTCCAGGGTTGACAAATCTTACAAGTTATAATAACAGGTCTATGGAAACTTAAAGGTAGAAGTCTCCAAGTACGTATAAGCAGACCTGGCAACACTTTTACACTCTCATGTTATATCATACCAACAACACAACCTAACACATTATTTCGGGCGGCATGGTGGCTCAGTGGGAAGCACCCCTGAATCTTTTCTATGTGAAGTCTGCATGTCCTCCCTGTGTCTGCATGAGTTTACTATGGGTACTCAGGTTTCCTCCCACGGTCCAAAGACATGATTACATGATTGTTACGTTAAATAATTACGCTAAATTGGCATTGACTTGAGTGTACATATGTGACTAGTCTTGAGATAACCTTGTGTATAGATCTAACCTTGTGTGTGTGTGTGTGTGTGTGTGTGTGTGTGTGTGTGTGTGTGGTGTGTGTGGTGTGTGTGTGTGTTGCTGAATTGGCTTTTGATGCTGATAACGACGTTAAATAAACCAAATAATCAAACAAACAAACCACCACCATGTTAGTGTCATTTCAGGTTAGTGAGTTTACCAGGTGAGCATAATAATTGATGTATCTAATATTATGTACTTAGTATTACTATTACTATAATCTTACAATTAACCTCTAAGCCACCTAAGAAGGGTGGGTCCTTTTTTGAGTCTTGGTCCTCCCAAGGTTTCTTCCTTACAGTGTTTAGAGAGCTTTTTCATGACACTGTTGCCCTAGGCTTGCTCAACTTAGTATTTTCCTTATAAGATAATATAATATTGTAAAAATTATTTGAGACAATGTAAAAAGCGCTATATAAATAAATCTGACTTGACTTATTAAATAATACATTTCAATAATTACTTTAAACAAGTAGAAAAAATATATAAATTTGTCATCTAATTTGTGAAACGGTCACTGTCATAGACTTTCTCTCTGATCCTACATACTGGTAACATCTTCATTGTCAAATGGATGCAGAAGTTTTTCTTATCTAAAATCCACCTGCCAGTGCGTTATCAACAGCAATTTGATTTTTTTAATGTTTGTCAACATTGTAGAGTAGTAATGAACACACCAACATATTTGAGGTCTCAACTGAAAAGCATTCTCTTACCAAATTGGTGCTTTTGGTATAATGATAATCTGCCTCTCATCTGATTTTAAATGCGACTACAAGATTACCAGGCCCAATACAATTAAAGACAATATCCAAGTCTTTATAGTAGGGGTGGGCGATATGGCCATAAAATAATGTCCAAATATTTTCGGGGACTTTTGTGCTAACAATATATTTGGCAATATATTTCATTAAAATACAATTGCAACAAAATATATATTATAATTTAAAATACCTCACCCCGCAGCATTTTTTACTTTCCTCGTGCTCAGCTGCGTGCTTCTGCTCGAAGTGGTGAAATAGATTAGATGCGTTTCTTCCTTTTGATGTTACAGGCCTTTTGCATAGCTTTCGATATCACTGTAAGTTGTTGTACATCTGATATTTTGTACCACACATTACCAAAGTCATTGGAATATCACAATATAAATGTTTTATATAGTTAAAAGTTATATCAGTATTATTGCAAACGATATAATATGGCACACCCCTATTTTATAGCAAACTTATAAACAGATAAGGATGCAAAGTCTTCCAAAACCAACATTAAATTCTGAAGTACTTGAAGAGGTTCAACATATGTTCAAATACAGTACATACTATGCAAATAGTGCTAGTTCAATAAGCATCCTGCAAAATATTATACAAAATATTTTGCAATCCCATAACTGAACGCCACATCTACAACCCAAATGTTATGTTGTTTACAAGCGGAAAATGTCTTTCACTCTTCTGTCTTTTGTTAATGTACGCTAAAAGGCATGATTTACTTGAAGCATTTATTAGAAGCCCACTTGTGCCATTTAAGTGCATTCTTGGTGGTAATGGTAGACAACCACTTCTCTGGCCCCTTCTGTGGACTTTGTTTTTGTTAGGAAGTACATGTCGTCTTTTGAGACACAGGATGGAGAAAAGTCTATACAAATTGGCAGTAATTTTCTTGGTGTATGGTTGCATAATGGCTGTGGTGAATCTGGAGTCAACAAATAGAACAGCAGATATAATCTTTGACTAATCACAAAAAACACTCAGGCTAGTTTCATACAATAGTTGAGTTATTCAATATGGGCTGAAAATTCACATGATAATAATTATATTGCTGAGTACAAGAAATAAGATGAACACTTCTAGCTCCAACTTTCACAGTACTCCATTCTATACAAATCAAAACAGATCTTGGTTGGGGCTTTGTATGAACAGCATAAATGCTGGTATGAGCTGAAGAGAAGAAAGTGTACACCCAGAGATGTACCAGTATGATAAAGAGATCTAATTAATTTATCTATCAGACTTGATCATTTGTTGTTGGAGATGTACAGCCCTAACACTGTACCTCAACATCTTTTCTTACTTCTTTATTATTGTCACATCAGTATTGCAGTGTCAAAATATTGTCAGTAACTGAAACCGCTATTAGTGGAAGTCAAACTCTGGCATGTGCCTTGTACATGTAAACAGGGTGCGTGTAACAGTGTGTGCTCAGCAGCACAGGTCTATTAGCATCACAACACAAGGAGTGGATCAAGTGCCGCTCTGTCTGTGCTGGATAAAGAGATTCAGCCAAGGCCAAGGCTTAGCCTGCAGATGGCCTTCCCTGGAGTTGCACACAGAGGAGTGGCAGTATCATACTCATCAGCTGTGGCTGTGCACGATTTCCGGAGGGCTCAGTGAAAGGCCTGACTTGCGTGAGCATTCCAGTCAGGTGCGTGGTGGATTTATTAATTCCCTCTAGAGGGTTAAATGAAGCCAGTGTTTCCTTAGGTCTCCCTGGCTCTTTTTCCTGAGGGCGCAGCTGTCTCTTTTTCTGCCTCTGAGGCAAAGGCTGCATCAGTGAGCCTGACAAGGAGGAACAGGTGTGCGGTTTAATGATAAATCAGCAGCTTACAATGCCCCAGTGTTAGGGAAACCAGGCTTTCTAAAACCGAGAGCTCAAACATACTGAGAAAATTCACAAATTATTAAGCAGGAGCCCTACTGAAGACATGTTTGGTTAACATTAACTCTCCTCTAGCAGCTGATCCAGGGTCTGTCCTGTAGCTCCACTATTAACGAGATTATAACTGGCGTTTAGGGAATGGGATTAAAGATGAGAGAGGAAAACAAAAGCAGAAAATGTTCGAATCTGTCATTAAATTTAATTTAATAATACAATTTAAGATGATCCATTCTAATATCTTCAGAATGACAGTACCTGAGTAGAGACAAAAGCATTGCTTCTTTTAAAATACTCAAATCTGCACAGTTCTGCATTGCTGTTATTTGTTTGTTTTATTTAATGTAGCATCAGCATGCACAGCTATTCATGACAGAAGCAAGATTACATTCATAGACACATTTAATCTAGAGCAACCAGATAACTATGTTTATGCCTTTGAAATGTGGGAGGACTCCAGGGTACCCACATAGAGAACATGCAAACCAAATTGTGATCTCTAGAGATGTGAGGAGACTGCACTAACCACACACACCCCCGTGCTGCATGATATGTTATGCTGATTATCAATAGGAGTAAATCAGGATAACATCAAAGTCTGTAATTCAAACTAGTCTGAAATTAGTAACTGAACTAAAGTACAGTTATAAAAATCAAAGGCACTAATAGACTCATCATCTAAGTGTAGTCACATTTAATTTTCAGCTTGATTCATCTGTGCTGTGTTTAAAGAAAACATGACAATCTCTTGCATCTGCTTTCAATCTGCTGAGAAATACCACAGCCTGCTCTTATAAAAACTGACATATTTTTTCGAAAAGACCATTATATGAATTTGTGTAATTTGTACGAAGCACACAATGTTTTGTAGATGCATGTTTTTAGTGTAAATGCACAAAACTAATTATACGCTTGAATTGACTAACCCTGTAAGCCTAACCTAAACATAATTAAAAACAAGTTTTAAGTTTTAATAACATGTTACTGTAAAGTTAATATGGAAACAATAGAATTTGCAATACAGCTTGCAAACAGGTAGAAGATTGCAGTGTTTGCCTAAGTTCAGTTTGGCACACTATGCAGGCTACTCATGCTAAATCAGAGCTAAGTGTAGTATGTAGTATGAAATACCGCATGCAAGCAACATGAACATAAGCATGGTCATGCAAGTGGAAAGTGCTGGCAGCGCACAGCTCCAAAAACCTGGAGGTTGCTCCCCGGTTCCCTTAAATTGGAATAAACAGTTGAAGCATCTGGAAAACAGCTGTGTACTTGCAGCAGTGACATCCAGTACCAAACTAAATAATGTATACTGTACACAATACACTATGTACTGAACCCAATCCAGCTTGAACCTGTGCTCACAATTATATTCACTGTAAGTACGCCATCACCGTGCTTTACAGATGGGATAAGGTTATTGGTGGAATGCAGTGTTTTTCTTTATTTAATCACACTGTTCTCATTTAAACCGAAAAGCTCCATTCTGTTTTAATCGATTCAAAACGTTTCCAATAGTCCTCTGGATTGTACGTGTAATGTAAAGCAACATTCTTTTGGAGAGCATTAGTTTGCTCTTTGTAACCGTGCCATGCACACCATTGGTGTTCATTGTTCTCCTCATAGTGGACATCAGACAATGTGAGGCCTTTAGTTGCTCAGAAATTAACTTGGATTCCTTTGTGACCTTATGGACTACAACATGCCTTGCCCTTAGTCGATCATAGCAATTAGCCTCGTATTTCCTGTCTTTGTACCCAGTCTGTTTGACTATGGAATTTTAGAGTGCAAAATATTTAGAAATGTTTTTGTAATCTTTGTAATCATCCAGCTTGGTGAGCATCAACAACTCTTTTACCAAGGTCCTCAGAAAGCTTTTTTTGTTTTGTTTCGTACAATGATACACTTCAACAAATGTTTTGAAGATGTTTTAAAAGATTACACTCTGGGAGATCCCAGTGCTCTCTCACTCCTGACTGTCATCCTCCTGATTGAAAACACTCGATTTTAATTTCACCGTAGCTTTAATTGATACTCTTTGAGGTACACATACTTTTGGTATTCACAGAAATGTACCACTGTACAACTTTCTTCAATAAATCAGTTATGAAATATAGTATTTGTTTTCATTTGTTCAACTGGTTTTCGTCATCTACTTTTAGAAATTGTGTGAAAATCTGATGATTGTTTCATATTTGTGCACAAATATAGAAATTCACAAATTCGCAAACTTCCAAGCACCACTATACATGCTGTGTAGAAGGTTTGAGTACTGGAAATAAATCTTAATGTTTAATTGTAATGTAGTCTTTCAGTATACTGTGAAGTGTTGTTCAAACTATAAAACTGCTTTTTTGTGGTCGTAGACACATGAGTTTCAGTTTTTCCTTCAGGCGTGAATTGTATCTTGAATAAAACCAAATAAGCAATACAATATTGTGTTTTCCATTTATCTGTGGTTGAAAAACAGTATGATTAAAAAAAATGCAATAATGCTTAATGTCAAACAGGAGAAAATAAATTTTTGATGTGTAAGACTTATGAATAGTGTGTTTTATTCCACACATTTTGCATTCTGAGATTTTGTCATTCCAAGAAATCAGTTATAATTAAATGCAGGCCAACTGTTGGGCCAGGCTTTCTTTTCTAGGTTATTGCAAAGCTGCACCATGTTTTCTAAGTATTCCAGATAGCCCTGGACAGCTTCCTGGTTACTGGCGCAGGCCCCGGGAGTTTGGCTGCTCCCTCTGCCAGCATATGGAAACCATCAACGTAAACAATGGAGGCCTCGGAGCCTGAGCCCCTCAGCCAGCTCCCATGAGACTCAACTACACACACTACTAGAACAGCAAACCCAGCAGATACAACATGCTCAATTACCCAACAGAGAAGAGCAAGAAAAAAACACAACTTTTTCCTAAACTGCGTTTAGCTTGGCTTTTATACAGAAAGATTTAGAGATATGCAGAAAGTCCGAAATCAGTTCTGGTATGTTGTAAGATCTATGTCCTCTATCTGGTGTTTACTTACACAATTAGCTGACCTGCTGATTAAATATTTTCCTCTTTAATTGGAGTAACGTTAGGGTTAACTACACAAGCATGAAGAATAACATTTTAATTGATCAAATCACATATTGTTATTCGTGATGCTTTGAAAAGTTTTCTTTAAATGGCAGCCAGATTTCTAACCCATAGTTAAATATTGTACATTTTTTCAAAGTTATTAACTTTGTGGCATTCATCAATGTACTGAATCAAATGCAAGCTCACATGTTTGCTTCACTACATCAAGACGTTTGTCAGCGGGAGTTTGTACATTCCAGACTAATATAGCAGGTATGCATGCACAGTGACACAGAAACTGGTACAGAAAAAGGCCCAACATGCCAAGTGCTTTCAAAGATAGCCACTGACATGGCTGAATGACAAGCTTTCTTTCTGCTAAATCAAGCCACGGATTACTCATCTGTTTATTTTAACAAATTCATTTGTACACAGTGTACAGCAGGTACTTTTTACCTCCATTCAACAACAGAGATTTCCAAAGTTTGCTATGCATATGACACAAAAAACATGTACTGCATGTGCCCTAGGAGGAAGCTGTATTTGGACAAAGACAGGCAATGCAGGAGTGCTTGTTTTTTTCCATAGCCAGCTGCTCTTTCTGACGCATAACTGCTGAGATAGGCATTCTTATCTTGGACAGTGCTGGCTAAAAATAAACATTTAAATCACGATTTCACAGGTTCTCTAAAGATAAATCTTAATCCTTATTGTTATACGACTTCACATGGATGAGCTATACATCCATGCACTGATTTTTAAAGGAATGAGTTTATTTAGAACTGTGTGATTTTCATTTGCTAAATAAACTGACGGTGGGAAGCAAAAGGGAAAATAACTAACAATTCTGACACTTTGTATGTACAGAATCCAGGGCACTTGAAAACTTATTTCACTGCAGACACTATTAACCCAAGATATTTCATGTTTTGTCTTTTCAATACTTTACTAAAAAAGAAACATAAGAACCCACAAGCATGTTAATCATGCCATGTCCAGAAGTGGTGTCAACTTCTCTAGGCTTGGAAGCATCTGGAATGGATCAACACACAGTGTAAACCTGTACTGTGGTCAGATGAAGCAGTGTTCCAGATTTTTTGTGGAAGAAATGGACACCGTGTTCGAAAAAGCCATGCAGCCATACAAAAGCCTGGGTATGTTATTTTATGGGGTTGTGTCAGTGCCCTTGGTCATTTACACCTCTGTGATGGCAGATCACCAATGCTGCTTTCCAAATGATCTTTTCCAGGGACAATCATGCATTTTTCAACAAGATAATGCAAAACAACATGCTGCACACATTACAAAGCATTGCATGGCTGTGGATGAAGAGAGCATACCTGCCTGCAGTCCTGATCTGTCAACAACAGAGAACGTGGAGAGAATTGCCACAATAACCGTGTACTTTTATACATCTTAAGATTTGCAGGAGAAATGGGACAAAATAGCACCTGAAACACTAAATTGCTTGGCATCCTCTGTGCAAAATATTTGGGAATGTGCTGCAGGCCTGAATTGATTTTTATTAACCAATTAAATAAAGTTGACAAGATAAAACTGAAATATCTCAGGTTCATACTGTCTGCAAGGGAATAAAAGTCAAAGTAAAGGTAGTTTTGTAGTACAGAATAAGGAACAAAAGACTTAAGGAGAATCCTGATTTCCATGAATGAATGGACTAACAACTACTGATGAAGTGAATTAATGACTAAATAAGTGATACATTTGTGTAATCACTCTGTTGGAGCAGCTTGCCAGATGTGTATTACACAGAGTCTGCATTTTCCAAAACAGATAAAACATTTCTGCTCATGATGAGTCTTATTTGTCTTACTTGTTTGGATATTTGTATATGTAACCATTTGTGCTACAAAGAATAATCGTTTTGGAAGAGTTAAACAGAGAATTGCAATAATAAATGACTTTACCATCTGTTATTATTGCTAGTCCCATCATCCTTTTGAGAGTGTTCCCTAGGTGGAGTCAAAAACGTGTGTTGAAAAGGATGAAGAATGAAGAATATAGGAACTTTTGTTTTATACTGATGTATTGTAACTCACAGCATATAGAAAACATTTGTACATCCACATTTAAAATCTTTTTACTCATGTTCTTAAGTCGCTCTTCACAAAATAGGAAACTGGCAACATGAATAGGAAAAATAAGCCGAGAAGCAGTACTGTTTCTATTGTCTGAATAATCAATAAAATTGTATTAGCCTACAGCAATAAAACACAGTCAGGATCATTCTTTCAATGACGAATAAAGCACACATTTTTATTAATAGCCAGGTTCTTTAAGTAGAGCCGCCTTTTGTGTTAACAGTAGAAAGGAAGTACACACTATAAAACTCAAGTACACTTTTGTGAAAAACTGTACATAATGTGACATATTGTTCATGATACGTTAAGGATCCTATCTTTACTACTTTTCATAAAAAGCACAGGCACATTATGGGATATTTCATATTGCAATATCCCCTATTTTTTGTTAGCAATATATTAGTTTAGTCACAGCTCACAGAAAAAAAAAACTAAATAGAAACTGAGTATGCTGGGTACTGTTGCCACACAGCTCTACAGATCTTGGGTTTGATTCCCAGCTTGGACTCAAGGAGTCTGCATGCTCACTCTGTGTCCTTGTGGATCTTGTTCAGGTATTCCAAGTGCTAAGTGAGTGTAAGTAAGCAAGTGTTTGCATGTGAATGGAATGATTATCCTGTTTTATCTAGGGTTGCCCCCCCCCCCCTGTGGTAAGGATCACCTACTTAAGATTACGTTGGGTATATCATGTGGCTGCTTGCATCACCAAGCTTCATTTCATACCACTATTACAATGTAACTTAGTTCATTTACTGATTTACTGAACATTCATTCATTTACTGATTTTCTATACACAATTAATCCAGTCAGGGCAGCCAGGGCCTATCCACCAGGACACGGCACAAGGTGGGAACCAGTCCAATGTGCACACACACACACACACACACACACACACACGCACACGCACATATATCCACGCACATATATCCACGCACTCACACTGGGACACCAACTGACCTAAAATATAACATTGTGAGGAAGTGCAAGAATGCCCCAGAAAGATGTACATCACATTATGAGATGGTCTACAACTGTCAGTTTAGCAGTGTGTCTTTATCTTATCATGCGAAGTATACCAACAGCTCTAAGTAAAACAAAAGAAGTACAATACAAAAACAGCTTTTGAAAAATTCCAGGTGTATTGTTTGCTAACACATGGCTTATGTAACTTTTGTAAATGCTATAATATAAGAGTTACATATGTTTACCTTTAATGATGAAATCCAACAACCATGCCCATTCATACTTCCTCAGACATCCATTATAAATGTGTTCTGTACAACTGACAAAATGTTGTTTTAGTCTTTTGTTTATTTACATTTGTGAAGTGGAGCTACCACTATAACTACTACAACAATTGCCACCAAAAGTATGTCAATAAACTTCATAGCACCATAAATACTGTGACTACTGTAATAATGACAACCGAAAACATCTGTTCAAAACATCTATTTTAAAACAAGAAATTCAGCAAAAGACCAAAAATGATCTATTAAAAAATGAAATATAGATCAATTTTGTATTAATCCTAGGTCCAATCTTTACATAAACACATATATGATAAGCTCAACTAGACTAGTTCTCGGATCTCACAGTAATCATATCATTTCAGGTGCTTGATGTGTCCATTCCCATAATGGTTTTGTATCTATTTTGCTAGGTCTAGCAGAATTGCCAAGTCTTTTAGTTGTTGACTGTTGTTTTCTATAAATGTATATCTGACTGTACTTATTCTGACATTTCTCGTGTATTACTCTTTGAATGGACTTGCTTTATGTGGGGGTAATAATGTGAGAGTGATTTTAAAACCTGCAATGGCCCTAGGATGAGGACAAAATAATTCAGTCTCCCCTAGACTGTGCATCTAATTATTATATGGTCAAATAATTATGCTAAAACTTGAAACAACATGATTGGTTGCACTGAAATAACACAGCTTATAAGCTGTGAGAAATTATACAATTTATAAATGTATAAATTAAGGGAGGCATTTAAGTTTAATCTCTCTCTCTCTCTCTCAGATAACCTGTACTGTCATGTTGATAATGCTCATGGTGACTTACTGTTAAACCATTAGCTTACAAACACTAGTGATTAATTGAGACATTTTAGAGTACCATTTGACTTACTATCATAAATGGCCTCTATTTTTAAGTGAGTGTGAAAAATTGAGTGTTTAAAGTACTGAAGATTTTGATATACTCCATACACAATGCAGATTTTGTTAGACCTTCCATATACTGTACAAATCAGGTTGGTTCTTTTGATATTTAAACACTTTATATACACAATTCATATATAAATATCAAATATCATGGTTACTATGTTTAACAAACTTAGAAACGCTGAAAGTCTTTTGACAAATATGTTATTACAATAAGGGGTGTGCCATATCGTATTGTACGCGATAAAACTGGTATAATTTTTTTTAACGATATATAACATCCATTTCGTGATATTCAGGAGTGACTCCTAAATAAAGCAACAGATATAGCAGAAAGTGGATTGTGAAGTTGTGGAGTTTGTCCTGACTTGGGTAGTGTGGAGGCGGTTTTGGTACAAAATATCAGATTTACAACAAACTACAATGATATGTAAACTATGCAAAAGGTCTGTAACAACAAATCTAATCTGTTTCACCACCTCAAGCAGAATAATGTAGCTGAGCACGAGGAAAGTCCAAAATGCCGCGAGGTGAAGTATAAACTATATTTTGTTGCAACTGTATGTTGGTGAAATATATCGCAAAAGTACCCTAAAATATTGTGATACAGTATTATTTTAGGGCCATATGGCCCACCCAATCCAATAGGTACAACCATGAAAACCGCTGTGCTGTGCGAGCACTTATTGTGATGACGAGAGCATGCCTGAGCTCGTTTCAGGAAAGCAAGTGTGAGCGCGAGCAAATGTGACAGTGGAGAGGAGGGTCAATCACACTCCAGCCTCCAGTGTTCCAGAGTACACTCTAAATATCAGTATTAACATTGCCTTATAAAAGCACCGGCCAGTCTATTTAATATGTCAGCATGAGTGCTCCAAAATAGATATGGTGTTGCAGTTTAAAACAATATGTGTAAGTGTTGTGTTGGTGAATGGGTACATTGTGTTATGAAGAAGATGGTTTTCTCTCCACTGGTTTATAGATAAATGTTTTCATGGCATCAGGTTACACTGGAAAAACTCTGGGTGTTCACATCAGCATTAGCTGTAGTATATGGTCAAATGTGTTTTGCAGATAAATTTCAGTTCACAATATAGAGACAGAACTAGGCTAATATTCTCTGTGGTCACTTCCACACCTTAAACACTTGTTGCAGGAAAGCACATCTGTGTAACAGCTCATAACATGTGGAGCAAACTATATTACTAACTTGGCCACAGTAATATAGCACTAGATCTCACTCTGACCAGATGTGTTGATATAGACTGTGAAACCGTTTTCTCCATTGTAAAACCCCCACTTATATAATCACAGCAGCGTTAATTATACAGTGTTCAAGTCAGCATGATCACACAATTGTCATGTCAGAAAATTTGAATTACCCAACTTAACAAAAGTGAGCTATAATAGCGGGGTAGGAGAACACTTCAGGCTAACAAAAACACGTTCATCACAGACTTCAATATTTACTTCAGAATGGCCAATTGGCATTGCCAATTCACTTTTTTTATTTTGTAGTCCTGGTATGTAATAGATCAGCTTGGCTGAGAGTTGTTTATTTGCTCATGGAAAACTAAGCATTGCATTAGTCATTCCCAAGTTCACAATCCCAGTTTCGACACGACTCACCAAAACAACTCTTACAGCTGCAAATTGGGATTAAGTTACCCTAGCGATGAATGACAGGAACAGGTTGGCTGCCTTAAAAAAAAAAAGAAGAAAAAAAATGTTATAGCTACACATTACAGAGTTTATCTGACAACAGATGGATGAAGTATTGTAAGAAGGTTGAGGGTTATGTTCCAGCACTGCCAAATTGTTACTTTTGGAGCACTAAGCAGGGCCCCACGATTTGCTTGAATTACACCTTGTAAAACTGTATCAGTTATTAGTCGCTCTGGATGAAATGTAGCAGGATGTCAGAGTTACTATTATTTTCCTATGACAACAGCCTACTTAAATATAGAGCCACTTTTGTTAAAAAAGAGGCAATTTCTTAAGCTATAGCTGTTTGTAGTGAATTGACAATTATTTATCCAATAGTAAATTCAACAGATAATCAGTTCTCTGGAATGGCTGTGTACATTTCTTTAACTTGTATATAATAATACTAGTGAATTCTATGTCTGTTTGTTAGCAAATTCTTAAAAGATAATTTAAATTAATATTAATAGTACTAAACAGTCAATAAGACACACATTTTCCTGCAGTGATACAGCTAAGCAGCAATCTAAATCCTCTCTGTGCTTTCAAGAAAAAAACCCTTCTGCTATATCTTCTGTGCCTCAGATATGCCTGATCTGTTTACATTATATCCTCTGTTTCACTGTTGGCTCGCAGATAGTCCCACCAATGTCCCCTTCACACAGTCGCTCTCTCTCTCTCTCTCTCTCACACACACACACACACACA
>JAUZSV010034689.1:0-15376 GCA_034780495.1 Parotocinclus cesarpintoi
AGCCAAGAAACCACTTTATTCAAAGAAGGGAACGGTTATAAAGCCCAAACGTGCTAAAAGTAATACAGATAATACAGTAGAACAAGTCGTATTAACATTTTGGTCCAACTGTATGGTATAAACAGTTGTTATATTGTTGCTAAAACAACAAATCTAATGGTTGCCTACTATTTTCACACTAATTAATTAAAAACACACATCCAAACTGCCTGATGCCCTGCTCTGTAACCTTATCAGATTGTCCACTGCTGACCCTCAAAGCAAGTGTTTATCTTTTGTCTTACCTCTACCAGGATTTCCCAAGCAAGCTGTAAGCAGCTAAGAACCATAAACTTGGACCTTGGAATTAAAATGTTATTGGTTTCAGAAGGCCGTTTGAGCTCCGATTTGTCCGAATCAAAAAGTCTGAATTAAATTTCTCTGTAAGAAGTAATTTAAACAAGATTAATCTGTTCCCGACCCCTAAATGATTTTCTACACCTCTATTTATATATAAATATGAATTGCATGTGATAAACACTAACCGCTGCTCATCTATCACGAGGCGAGCTGATGGCATAATGGAACTGGCAGGAGAGGGAGGGGAGCAGCTGGAGAGGTTAGTGCTTGGAAGGGGTGTTCTCTTAATTACGGACTGAAAGGATCTGACCCTCTACTTTCCTTGGAGGCCATGATTTGTTTAGAGCAACAAACGTTAACCACAAAGAAATAGAATTCAAGTGGAATCACCGGTACTGAGATCATAAGACTTATTAATGGTTGTAAATTGTGGTGTTAATAAGAGTGTTCCACATGGAGCAGGCTATGTAGTGAATGAGTAAAGAAATGACAATTTCAGACACACCACAAGGCTTTGACAAACACGCATGAGTTTTTACCAGTATTTGAAGTCCCGTGTTTTTTATATCCGATGTTCAAATTGGTCGAATAAAGAAGCGTTCGAGGTTCCACTGTAGATGGCTGGAAATACAAGTTGGCATGTTTTTTACCCTGCGTGCACCCAGATAATTTTGAGAAAGCCTCTATAATTAATTCCTTCATATAGGAAGACTTTTGGTGCGCTTTTTCTTGTACGTAAGGTAGGTCCATGCAAGTCTGATGAAGGCAGGTATAAAAAGCTAGTGAAGGGAATGCAGCAGTGAGTTGATGTGAGAGTACTTGGGGAAGATTGAAAAGCAGGCATGCTGCTGCATTTGGAATCAGTTGCAGGTGCCTGGTGGCACACATGGGAAGACCTGCCAAATGTAAGTTGTCGTTTTTTTTCCGCAAGTTCCACTCCCAAGATGACGAGACATTTCAAGCACCTCTGTGAGTTCCATATAGAGGCAAATCAGCCAGTTAAAAAGAAATCTGCAGTCCGGTTAGCAGCTAAGCAGAGAATTCTAGCTGGTTATCCAAAAGTACTTACAGGTTTGCTGAGATTTTAGATTATGTGAAGTTCTCCAGAGATTTGCCATAAACGTGGCTGGAAGACATGTTCCCAGGAAAAGTCTTAACTGCAGCACAGCTTTTGTGCCTCGTTAAAACTGAATGATCTTTTTAATGCTTAGAACGAGTTAATCAGGATAGCTATGCAATAAGCAATTCATTTAGCTGAGCTTAACAGTACATAAATCTCTTACTCCAACTGTTTTTGCTGTATTGCTGCATAGATGTGTGGTATCCAGCACATATAGAAAATAGACTTTTGCCAATTTTTAGTGCGGAGACTGCTGTTTGCACAGCCTCTGGTGAGCATTTTTCAATGAGCTAACTTGATTAATGAGTTAACTATTCGGACTTTCCCACGGAAATCTGGCATAAATAGATAGATGCATAGATAGACATTAGCACATTAGCGAATTCAATACATTATTCAATAAATTACATGAGAAATCCAACCCTTTATTATAAAATAAGCTTTATGTTCACACCCTATACATGACCTGCTCATCCGACTCATCCGGCTCCGATATAACAAGCAACGGTTCAGAAAATCATTTATACCCACTGCGATCACACTGTACAACTCTTCTCCACTGTACCGGAACATTACTGTTTACTGATCATACAGAATATAATCACCGAACACTACTGAACGTTACTAAATATTGCACCTTCTCATCACTGCACTGACACTTTCAGAATTCATGTCGGGTATATTCTTCATTTTGTTACTACACAACACTTTTGTGATGTTTATTTTATTGATTTTTATTTAATTATCTTTTCAATCACTAATTTTATCTTGTTCTCTGGGCTCTTGTTGGAACTGTGCTGCTGTAACACACCGATTTCTCTCGGGGTTAATAAAGATATCTATCTATCTATCTATCTATCAATCCAACCATCCAACCATCTATGTTGTGCACGATTTTGCCCAACTGCAGTTCAGTAGTGGGGACGAATACCACTGGGAAATGTAGTGAAAAAAAAGTTGCCGTCGCATACACTATTAAATGTGTAAGAAATGCTTTATATATAAAACTTCTCCATTTACGATTAATTTACGATTGATTTATCAAACTGGGGAGTACTTGTATTTAAATATGCTTGTTAATGTCAACATGGGCATTTGTGTTTAGACCAATCACTATACACTGGTGTCAATCAGGGCTTTTGTGCTATGAGAAAAGTCCCTGCCTTGAAATAGGAGCTAAAAAACTCCAAAACACAGTACAGTACAATCCTTCAGAGTTCAAAAACGCAACAAAGGGGGCGCAAAAGCGCCTACTGAAGCAAAAGAATGACGGATGCTTTAGTTACAGGCTGTGATCTTAAATATCTGATCAGATAACAAACAGGAATATTCTGATCATTATGTTGGCACAACTGTGCCAAAAGACTCAACTTGGAAAAAAGAAACACACAAAATGAATGCTCCAAGTTTCTGTGAGTCCTGTGAACTTATATATGTGCTTGTTACGGATAAAGACATTATTACCTTCAGTTCAAAGTGCTTTGAAGATGGAAAACTTTGACAGGGCTGTCTTTCGGTTCCTCGATTTATGGACTTTTACTACTACAGATAGAGATATATGGTTGTATTTATGTGTCGAATGGACTGACCTCACCTTGCTCTGGCTGTAGAGGAGAGCTTTGATCACATCCATTTGCTGTCTGAGCCTCTGCACTCATGCCCGTGTGTGTGTGTGTGTGTGTGTGTGTGTGTGTGTGTGTGTGTGAGAGAGAGAGAGAGCGATAGAGACAGAGAGAAAGAGAGAGAGGGGGGAGAAAGAGAGAGAGAGAGAGACAGCTGTGTATGAGATGAGAGCTTTGTTCTGGTTCTCTGGTTTGTCCTGTTTGCTGCTATGTGCTACATGGAGAGAAATCCTCTCCAGAGGGTACCCACAACAGGAAAATACAAAAGGAAGTTATCACAAGTCACCGTGTCTGCACCACACACCACCACATGTATATTAAATAGGTTGAAAATAAAAATTTTACCCTCCGTGTTGCCGTTCTTTTCATTTTCTAAGTGTCAGGAAGTGCTCGAACTCATGATTTCCATATATGCCATTTTTGATAGCAAAAAAAATTCTAATTTCTGTCAGGACTTGGTTCAGTTTAACACTAAGCTTTGCAGCCATGTGTCTGATATTTTAGCTTTTAGTGAGCAAAAGCGTACAGAGTATAATGTTACCTAAAGATACAGGCAACAGTCGTCATTGATCGCTGGATCTTGCTGAGATGCCGTATTAAGCTGTGAAGTCGGCATGGACTATGTTTGTGTGTAGCGCCTGTGTGCGCTTGTGAGGTTAGAGAATAATTCCATGGCCACTTCACTGGGCTTTTGCTAAATTCAAGCTAATCACGACATGCAGCACTGCTGTGGACTAAAGTGCCTAATGATCATGAAATGCTCTGGCTTTATCCACCACAGCTCTTGTTTGAGTGGAATGAACTGATGTCACTTGAAATCCTTGGCATTACCCATAGTTGTCCTTTCTCAAGACTGTTTTGATCTGGGGTTTTTTTGACACAGCCAGCCACTGAATTATTGACAAGCTTGGTAAAGATCATGGTAAAGATCGACGCCTTGAGAGGCACTTAGATTAATTACACACTGAAAGTATGAGAGAAATGTATTTACTTTGATAAAAAGATTGGAAAACACAGAGAAAGAATGAGAGACATTCCTCAGTACAGAATCCTTTCCGGTCCTCTAGGATACTATGTCCTTGTTTACGTCCCTCTGTAACTCACTTTTTATATAATGTAATATTGTAAAGCTGCTTTGAGGCAATGCACCAAAGCGCTATATAAATAAATATAATTGAATTGAACTCCACGAGTATTTAATTGGATTGAATCAAGGTACTGGTGTGGTGTTAAAAGCTTCATTCTGTGATTATTCAAGCTTTTTTGTATCCCTGTGGACGGACCCTCACAAACCACTTTGTTAGGTGAACCTTTGGTAAGGTTTGGACCCCCTATTGGCATCAGAACGGCCTTAATTCTTTGTGTTATAGAGTCAACAAGGTGCTGTAAACATTCCTCAGATGTTTCCACAAGACACAATAGATCCAATTATGAGCCTACCTTCTGAATACTGATGCACAAATCAAGACTGATCAGACCAGGCAACAGTTTTCACTTTTCCATTGTCCAGTTTTGGTGAGCCTGTGCAAACTCAGTTTCCTGTTCTTAAATGACAGGAGTGGCACCTGGTGTGGTCTCCTACTATAGCCCATCGGCGTCAAAGTTCAATTTGTTGTACATTCAGAGATGGTCTTCTGCACACCTCGGCTGTAAGGAGCGGTTATTAGAGTTACTTTTGTATTTCTGTTAGCTTGACCCAGTCTGGCCATTTTCCTCTGACCTCTTGGATCAACAAGGCATTTTTACCCATAGAACTGCATATTTAGAATCCTTAAAGATGGCTGTGTGAAAATCCCAGAAGATTATCGGTATCTGAAATACTCACACCAGTCCATCTTGTAACAACCACCGTGCCGCGTTCAAAGTCACTTGACTCGCCTGTCTTCCCCATTCTGATGATTAGTCTGATTAGATGTTTGCGTTAACCAGCGGTTGAACAGATGTACCTAATAAAACAGCCATTATCTTCTGCTTAATCCACACGGGGTTGCAGGCCAGCCGGTACCCACCCAGCAACTCCGGCCGCAAGGGCAGGAACATCTTTAGACGGGGAGCCAATCCATCATAGAGCACAGTTACACACTAAGGGCCACTTTAGAGGCACCAGTTAACAAAACACACATGTATTTGAACTGTAGGAGGAAACTGGAGTACCCAGGGTAAACCTACCAGACATGTGGAGGACCCAGGCCGCTTCACCCTGGGATTTAACCTGGGACCTTCTTGGTGTGAGGCAGCAGTGCTACCCACCGAACCACCATGCTGCCCCATAAAGCAAATCACATCATTGTCCTACTAGAAGCTACAGCCATAAAGTTTCTTGTGAAATGTGAACTTTTTGAGTGAGTTTTTCACATGGCCTGTCAAGTTTCCACAGTGCAACTTCAATTGAAAAACCTTCACCCATATTACAAGTTTCATACTACAAGCAGAATCGAGTTCTTCTCCATCTAGGCATATTTTCTGCACCATCATGTTTTTGTGCCAAACACAACCAAACAGTTCCTCTTTGTCTTATGTGACCATAGAACTCATTTCCAGTCAGAATCCAGTGAACTCCAGGTAGTCACATTTGTGGCTAGATGAAAGAAAGTTTTCTGGTGTGCCTTCTGAATACTTTGTTTGCTTGGTGGTGGTATCCAATTGAAGATTTGGAAAATTCCGTCATCTTCTGTAAATATCCAGCCGTGATCCGTGTAGAAATGTTTGCCTCTCTAACCATCTTTTTAACTGTGCGTAGGGGGGCAAATTTCCTTTCCCAGTAGGATTGCATGGAGCTTAATTAATGCCCTGTCCACGTAGCTCTTTTTATAGCATTTTTTTCTTTTTAATAACATATTTTTTTACCACATTTCATTTCGTGTCATTTCAGATATTCTCCATACTGATGAATAAGTAAGAACGTTCAATCTCTGTGACCTCATAGTTATCACCCAGGAAACAAAAAGTTATTGTGATTGTATTATTAATATAGGCTACTCACAAAAGTAGGGGATAATTCAAAATGAAATATCCCATACGGAAATATCCCCTAATTTTTTGTGCGCAGTAGTGTAGTGACCATATATTACATATTGTTGATGATTGGACCCGTTTCAAATTTTGTTACTCCATAATACTTTTTGAAACTGATCTTCATTACAGTGTTTGTGATATTTGGTATAGCTTATCCTGTCCCTCTTGGGGAAATGTTGTTTCTTGGGCGCTACACTTTTATGAAGACCATATCTGATCAAGATCTTTTGGACTGTAAAATGCTGAACCCGGTCAAGCTGCCTAATGCTGCTATTGGTCAATTCCTTAATACTGCATATAAATGTCCTCTATTTTGAAGCATTCTAATAAAGATACTGATAAATATTTATATATAATCATTATACTAAAAACAAATCAGAAAAAAACTGCTTCTGTAGGCTGAAGTGTCAATTTAGTGTGACCCTCCCCCTTACACTTGTTCAATAGCAGTATATGTCAGGCTGCAGAATCTTGATTTTGCATGGAGTTTTTGAAAGGGTAGCAGCCTAGGAACCAATTTTTCAATATGAACATCAGGATGAATAGGCTAGGAACTAATAAAGATTACAAAGATTGGAATGAAGTTCAGTCAAAAAAAGAGTATTATGGAGTGACAAATCCATGGTTGAAATTTGAGTCCAGTCACTGAGGACATATAATGTCATTATAGCATTGTTAAAACAACAAGTGGCCTAAGACTTTTGCACAGTACAGTAAATTAAGTAAATAAATTTGACTTCACATAAATGACAACATACAGATATTTGAGGATAGCAAACAGAGCAGGGGGACCATTTAAAAAGTCAATAAAGTAGACGTTCTCTCATAATAAATAATGAAACTAGTGCTCCCGCTATCAGCATAGTCACTCTCCATTTTTTTTCCTCCAAATTAACTGTATCGGTGGTGCATTAATATACTGAAACAAAAGCTTTTATTGTGCACATCATAATAGTAGAAGGCAAAGAGAAATTGGGTGTAAATACACTGCTCACAAAACTACAGTATTTGTTAAGGAAATGGTTTTTTAATAGATGTACGAGGCACTCTGCCAAACTGTTCAAATACCACTGGTTCCCACAGCCTTGCTGTCAGTTATTACTGTAATTCTATATGGAAATTACATTTTTTTCATATCAGAGGTGCAACACAGATGACCAAAGTATTAATGGTTATAGTTAAGCGATGACTAAGCATGTCATTAAATTACTACATGCCTATTTACTACAATTACTAAGATGCCACTGAATACACTCTTCCTTTGCCATTAGTATAATAACGTAATAACCTGATAGTTTGCTGCCGTTCTTATTGCAGAAGACTGACAATATAGAGATGATCAGTCAATGTAAGGAAAGAGTAGAAGTTAAAAGAAGATGTATGTGCCACTGGTGTAGGTATTGAATCCCCTCTGGCAGTGCCCTGATAGTGAGGAAAGTGGGTGACGACTCAATGACATGATCGAATCTCCAAAGCTAGCGCTAAGGCTTATCCATAGAAGTCTTACACCTATCCTGGTCATTTGGCAAACAGGTGTACTCTAATCCATGAGACACTGACTGGACAGCTTACTAAACTCTGTTGTACGAGATTCTATCTTACAAAACTCACTAAGTTAGTTTCTCATTAGAGACTGGAGTGTCTGTAATTGGTTGTATCCTAAGTGCCAGGGCATCAGAATAGTGTTGATTACTCATGGTCCCATCACTAGCTCATTTGGACTCTGTCTTGTCTCAGAATTGGACTCAGAAATTTCTGTCAATGTTGTTTTTTTTTTTCTGTCGTTATTGAATATGCCCAGTCCATTTAAACAGAATGAATCCGTTTTCCCTTTACATGCCTGTAATAAAATCTGCACTCAGGCTGGGAAAAACAAGTTACTGCTCTTTTTGTTCAGTATTCAATCTATGAACACGCTTTATTTTGAAAAGCCTGACATTAAGATTGAAAGTGTGCATTTTTTCTGTTCACATTTCTGAGCTGTATACATTAGGATAGATTTGGTTTGAAGCCCGATTGAAATGTTATTATTATGTTTTCACATTTAATAATAAAAATGGATGGAATAGGTGTTGTTGGCTATATTCAGCTGGCCCTATATAGTGACTTTGGATTAAATGAAGTTAAGAAAAAGGGAAACAGAATCATCACCATTATTTGCTTCTAAAACGTTATATTGCTCTTAGCTGGACTAAGACTGTAGACTATATAGTAATTTATAGTACTTTTGGGCTATATATTATATTATATATTATTTATTGTTGTATTTTACTAAATATATTATGAAATATAATATTAGTTGTTAATGGATAGTGAATGATAATGCATGTAAAGTGAATTACAAACTAATTGACGTTTTACTATTTTTTTCTTGTGTGATAAAAAATACCATAATTTGGCCCCAGTCTCGGCCAGTCTTGATCTTGAGTCTTACTTTTAGACTAGAGACTGTTCTAATTCGCTTAGTGTGTTTAGAGACTTATTCTGTGCAAGTTACTTATGTTGGTTTGTATGTATTTCTGCCTGCTACTTATTTATAACAAGCTGCAAATAGCTTTTATAATTGTATGTCCCTGTCCTATTGGAAGTAGTACTCCTTTACTTATCCCCAAACCACCTGTATATTCTCTCTAACCCATAACTACCCATAATCTCCAGTTCATCAGGCTGATCTTCAGTGTCGTTTGTAAAACTGTCTATCAAAGCATTTTTGGTTTTCATCAAACTTTGCATCATAACATCCAACTATAGCTATTGCAAATTTCCATAAATTACAAAAGGTTTAGCATGTGTATAACACAGTTTTCTTGTGAAAATACTCTTTTTATTTACATTTTATTTATTTACATTATATTTACAAAACTATGTGTTTGTGATAATGTCCTAACGCAATTCAGATATCAGATTTACAGACGTGTTTTGTTATGGAACTACAATTCATTCATATTATTAATGATTCTATACTTTATTTAAATGCTATTTTATACAGTTTCCTAAAAAAAATAGTTTTCAGATTTAGGACACTCAAATGTAAAGAGGGCTAAATAATTACGAGCCTGCTTTTACCATTTACTGTTGACAATACTGCAGAAGAAAAACGCTGTCAGTATGCAAAAGCCTTCCTAAAGTTTCGACAGTCAAAGAATTTCTCTTTCTTTGTGCTCCGTCTACGGTATAAAAACACTGTACTGATCTGGGTTTTGGGAAATGCTTGTGCGAGTTGAGAAATGAAATAGCATAATTTTCATTTTGATGGCAGAACAAACGAGTCAGAGCTCCTCAGTGGTGTCGGTGTGGAGGTGTGTGCATGTGCTCGGCTCTTTGATTCGACATCAGGAGCAAACAGTATTTGGAATGTGGGTATAAATCAGTTCCCGTAAGAAATGCATACGGAACAGTGGAGAACATACAAACTCCACGCACTTAGCAGCTGGGCTAGAATCTGAACTCGGACCTTTGGACCTGGACAGTGCTAATTACTGAGCCACCATCTCGTCCGCCTTGAAGATCTGGTAGCTGATGAAAGATGGCGAAGGTTCATTTGGTACTAAACCATTATCAGCATTATTTTAAATACTATATTCTGCTCGTACAATGCTAAGCATGTTTCCCTATTTAAATTGAACCCTGGCCTCTTATATCTGGGACATCCTAAGTGTCTCATTACATATTTGTATGCATGTATGTGAATGTGTTTAAAGATGCATTGAAATGTGTTCACGTCTATTTGGTAAAGAGCATTTTCCCTTGGGAAGATGTTGTGCTTCCCTGCCGGGGCTGACACATAGCTGTGGGTTGCTTTTAACTGTGGTGTGTAACGGCTGAGTTCAAAGTAGATCAGAGGAAGAGAGTGCGAGAGTGCGAGCTTTGCGCGTAAGCATAAGGGATGGTGCTGTCATTCTAGAAGCAAGTCTTACAATGTCGTCTCCCAACACAATAATAAAGTCATAAAGTCCTTTATTACACTACTGTTAGCTTTAAAGTAAGCAGGAATGTGGTGACTTAGGTTCAGGGTTCAAATCCCACTACAGCTAAACCGACACTGTTGGGTCTTTTGACTGGAATAGTATAGCTCTCATTTGTGGAAAAAGGATGCATCTCATTGAAGCATGCTTGTACATAAAGTGTATAAACTTGGAGCAGTAGGGTTCCGTTCATATCAAACCAACCATGTTTGACATTTCTTAAAATTGCTTCACTAGTTATGGTGCTGGGCTTGTCTTAAAATTTTCCACCACGATCTGTTTCACCAGAAAGGCAGCATCAGCCTCTGGAAGGTCATCAAGGCGCCGGGCACAAACAATGACAGGAAGCAGATCTGTCTGGTAAAGGGAAAGGTTTTCACAGAATTGATGTAGGTGCTCACTGAAGCAAGCGTGAATGACTTTCACACTTCTGTCCTTCTCACAATGACCGACTAAACTGGGAGATGTTAAAATAAGAGGTGTCATTTTGAGGTGTGGAAGGGTAACGAGTGGTTTATCTACGTATTCCAGATGAAAAGTCGGAGCATTCGGTTTGTAAGTTAATCAGTCTGGAGCAGTTCCCTTACAAGAAAGGGGAATTTATTAAATGTATACTTCTTTTTTTAACTAAAAATAATGCACTGCTTGATTTTTAAGTACTCCTCAGAGATACTAAGGAAATTACAGGTGCTCCTCTTTTTATGACGGGTTTACGCTTAGATTATGATTGGATTCTGCAGGAAATCTGCATGTCCTTCCTGCGTCCGCATGGGTTTTTGCTAGAATTCCAGTGTCCTCCCACATTCCAAAGACTTGCATATTGGGTTAATTGGTGCATCTAAATGTGCCCTAAGTGTGTGTGTATGCCCAACGATGGATTGGCACCCTGTCTAGAGTTGTTCCTGATTTATCCTGAGCCTCTGGCTAGGCACGGGCTTTCCTGTGACCCTAACCATGATTAAGCGGATAAGATGAAAAAATGAAATAATTAAATTCACACTTACTGTATGTTATAACATCAGGTCTACTTAAAGTACAGTAAATGGTATGAAGCGTTCCCTCGTTTATGGGGGGGTTTACCTTCCAGGACCACCCACGATAAACGAAAATCTGCGAAGTAAGGAGGCTATATTTATTAAGTATTTCTACACTATTTTAGCCATGGAACTTGCAGAACATTTGGGTGGCATCGTATGGATGAATGAATTCAGTCTATAATGAAACTTTCACAAACAGTGAGCACAAAACCTCAGATAAAAACTTTTCATGTCGGCAAGTAGCGACTCAGGCGGCCAATGCTCTAGTCTTACTTCTCGTTTTTGGTAAGTAAATACACTATTTACTATAAATCGTTATATTTTCTGATTTATAGCATTCCTTTATAGTTAAAATGTATATATTTTTTATAATTTTTGTGATTTTTTTTTTTTATGTAAAAGTCCCACGAAACAGTGAAAATCCGCGATATATTTTTTCCATTAATATTTTTTGAAAACCCGCGATGCAGAAAGGTGAATTGCGAAGTGGCGAGGGAACACTGTATATATTTGAGATATTTCAAATTACACCTAAATTTAAACGTTGTAATATAATTTAGAATTTAATAGCATGGAAACAAATGTAGAAGTAGTAAACTATAGGGATTATCAGAAGAAGTTTACTCGCATTACAAAAACTAGTAGTTTGCTAGGATGAACCTTTAATAAACTTTACATTTATTAAGTTTACTTAATAATATGAACTTATTTTTTGGAAGACTATTAAACTGTTCAGCATCTGATCGTGCCATTGCAGTCTGATCACTGGATTTAATTATAATACAGAATAAACTGAATGCACCATATTAGACATGTCATGTCACTGGGTCATTGAGAGGTGCAATTACACTCACATTAAAGCATCCACTCTGTATTTCCTTTATTTTATAGTCTCTATGGTAACAACACCAGGCCACTGTATGGATACTAATTTAACATCCTACTTAATATTCCGATGTGCGTTTAGGGATGCAGTCTGAGATAATCTCCATTCCCTCTGGCCAAGTGTAAAATTATGAAAGAGATATTTTAAGGACATACATGTGCTGTTTAACCCAATTACTCACCTAAAATCCAGCCAGTTCTGCAGACTTCTTGAAATGCAATAAAGGCATTACTCAGATTTCAGTTATCGTGGTATGTCGTTTATTTGAGAACTTAGTTAATCAGATCCTCTGAAATCTGATAAGGATCAGATCATAACTGGGCCTGTAAACACTCACTGTCACATTTGCCTTTTGTTAAAGGTTTTCTGCTTGCAGCTCCAGCTTTTTATCCAGGTTTTTATGATTGACTAAACTTCATATCCCTTCCTTCCACTCTCACCAATCTACTCTTACATGCCTGACTTTTCCTTTCTGATTTCAAGCTTTGAAGATATACCCTTCCAAAAAGACCTGACCAAGCTTCTTTGGACTGTAGAACGGACAAGTTGGCATCCTGCTGAAAATGCCAGATGTTTCCATTGCTCAAGCTTAATGGAAGGTCACACTACATACTTGCCACTGTAGCCTATAGAAGCTATATTTCTGCTTTGGTTTACATGCATGTACATTTTGGTTGCATTTTAATAAAGAGAGATAATTATATACAGTATTGTGCAAAAGTCAATGGTCATTGTTAGATGTATTTGCTTTAGCTGTGCTGTAATGACAATATATAACATAGTGTTGACAATTGGACACAAAAATGAAAAACTTGGACTTGTTACTCCATATTACACTTTTCCACATTGTATTTGTGCGAGCTTTAGCACATTTTAGCCTTTTCACCCTGCCCCCCTTCCTCAAAAAGTGGTTTCTTGACTACCCTTTCAAAAAAGAGCACTCCTGATCTTGCATATTCAGACTTTAGAACATTCAACTTGGCAGCCCAATATGAAGCTGTAGGATGTTGCTATTGCTAAAGTATAAGAAGATTTCACCTGACACTGTAGTCTAAAGGAGTTGCTTTTCAATTATTAGCTTTATCAAAAAGTTTTTAAAATACTGCATGCAAATTTCCTACTTTTTCAGGTGGTATTCCAATAAAGAGAATAAGAAGTAATTATGTATGGGCATTAACTAATCTAATGGTGTCCTAAGACTTTTGCACAGTACTGTATGTTTATTATACCGTTGCTAAAATAGTCTTATGTCTAATCTGATGGTCGGCAAAGATGTTTTGGGACTGTGGTGGCCTAGTGGTTAAGGTACTGGACACTGGACCAGAAGATCCAGGGTTCAAATCCCACCTCTGCCAAGATTCAAGTAGCAAGGCCCTTAACCCACAACTGCTTGAATTGTAAGACTGTATAAGTTGTAAGTCGCTCTGGATAAGGGCGTCTGCTAAATGCTGGAAATGTAAATATAACACTGAGATATCTGAGCACGTTTGTTAGAGCAGACAAATGTACCATAATTATTCATCAACAACTGTGGTGGTCTAGTGGTTAAACTACTGGACGAAGGTCCAGGGTTCAAATCTCACCTCTGCCACAGTTGGCACCCTGAGCAAGGCTCTTAACCCACAATTGTTTGGATTGTGAAACTGTATTAATTGTTTAAGTCGCTTTGGATAAGAGCGTCTGCTAAATGACATAAATGTAAATGTAAACATCATCTAAACAACTAAACTACCAATAGTTGCAGAGAGTACTCCCGAACAGTAATAGATAAGTTTGATGTTCCTAGTTCATTGTTTTAGTACATTCTTACTTGAGATACATTTTTGTTATTTCAAATGTATTAAATAAATAAACACACACACACTGGTATGCTGCAAGTCTTAAATGTTGCCCTTGTTAGACCTTGTAAATTTTCTTTCTGAGTTATGGGGACTGCCTATATTGTACAGAAAACTAACCCAACGGTTATTACATATGTTGTGCTTTCGTTGTGTGTAGCGGACGGAAAGAGCCTTGTGTCTGTGGGAATTGATGAAGGACATTCTATTGTGATATGGGACTGGAAGAAGGGTGAGAAACTTGCCAAAGCAAGGTAGGAAAACAACACAAACTGATACGAAGCACAAAAGCTGCCTTGACTTTAAAATAAAATGTTGTTGTGTGTTTGTGTTGCTTCTGAACAGAGGACACAAGGACAAGATATTTGTGGTAAAGGGAAACCCATTCCGTATGGACAAGCTGGTCACAGTGGGTGTAAAGCACATCAAGTTCTGGCAGCACACAGGTACTGCTACAAATGCATTAATTGCTTACTTTTTATCTTTATACATATTCTATATTTATCAAAGGGCACTTGACCACTCACCTGTGCCCATGTATTTTCATCATTTATTAACCATTGAGCTTCAGCTGTGACTGCTGCCCCTCTGAAACCGTTTCACCATACACTGCCATGACCCCATCAAACATAGATATAAGTTATCCCCTTATAACCCTCAAGAGCTTTGAATATACGGGTGCCAATGTTTTCTTTTTCTCATGAAATCATCATTTTGTAACCTAGGTGGTGGCTTGACCTTTAAAAGAGGGATATTTGGCAATCTGGGCAAGCAGGAGACCATGATGTCAGCGTGTTATGGACGCTCTGAGGACCTGGTGTTTTCTGGAGCAACCACGGGCGATGTTTACATCTGGAAAGACACAACGTTGATAAAGACTCTCAAAGCCCATGATGGTCCCGTGTTCACCATGTGCTCACTGGATAAGGTACCTGAAAACTTTGACTGATATTTGTTTTGTTTTGGGGGGTTTTTCAAAAGAGAACTTGATAATTAATTTAATTTGTACTCGTTTTCAACATTATGTCTGCTCTTGGAAGGGCTTTGTTACTGGAGGGAAGGATGGAATAGTGGAGCTATGGGACGATATGTTTGAGAGGTGTTTGAAGACCTATGCCATCAAGAGGGCTGCACTGTCACCGTCCTCCAAAGGTCCACATCACATCACATCACTATTATAGTGTGTATTGGATAGCCTGTTGGTTTAAAGGGCAGCACGGTGACTTGGTGGGTAGAACCACTGCCCAACAGCAGGAACGCCCCGGGTTCAATCCCAGGGTGGAGCGGCCTGGGTCCTGCATTTCATCCCGTGTCTTAGTGGGTTTACTCCGGGTACTCCACACCACATTGGATGGATGGGATTAACCGTACAGCAACCGACCCTCGGTCACTTGATGGATCATCGATCTCCACACATTTCTGTCCTTCATCAGTGCGATCCATTAAGTATTTCGACAGGATAGTGGAGTAGTTTGCCATTGCTTTCCCCATCCCCTCCCCATTTATCCGGGCTTGGGACCAGCGTGCAGCTGTTTCCAGTTACATGGCTGGGTT
>JAUZSV010034798.1:0-15372 GCA_034780495.1 Parotocinclus cesarpintoi
CAGAGCGACTTAAAATTAGTAAATTCTTACAATCCAAGCAATTGTGTGCTAAGGGCCTTGTTCAGGGTCCCAACTGTGGTAGCTTGACAGGTGGGATTTGAACCCTGGACCTTCTGGTCCATAGTCCAGTACCACTAGGCTACCACAGTTTGGACATTGATGGCTGTGTGTTGAGTTATTCTGAGGGCACAGCAAATGTACACTGTTATACAAGCTGTAAACTACTTTACGTGTCATATTCTCAGTGTTGTCCCATCAAGGTATAATTTAATATAATTCTATAATAAAATAGATACAAAAATGTGAGGGGTGTACTCACTTTTATGAGATACTCTATAACCAGGAATCAATAACACTAACATTATGTTAGTTCCTAATAATGCTAATTCTGTTATTTTCTGTTGGGGGCTTTGTAGGAAATTATGCATAATGCACTTTATCTGAATCTCATGTATATAAGAGGACACATACTGTTGCTATTAATCCCAGAATCAGTGTCAGTGATGTTAAATGTGTGCATAGGCGTAGCATCACATTCTGCGGCCCACTGCAACAGGTAAGGTGGAAACCCCATGTGGGCTACATTGGTAAAATATCACTGACAAGACTAACACATTGTATAGAGGAAAAATCTTAAGTTGGCACTGACTCTTAGAAATCTGCACTGATTTGTATGGCTAACAGGAAGAATGGCAATAAAACACTCTCCTTTCCTCCTTTCATTTTTAGGAGTGGGTTTTGCAACCCATCTTAGACATTTTGAAATAAAAAATTACTTTTGCTACATCTACTGGTTTTGTCTAGTTGGTCTGGTATGGCTCTCTTCACATTGTGGTCAGTACAATCAACAGGAATGTTGACTCTGTTTTTGGATATTCATGGATTTTCTCATCACTTACTTCACATTTAAGGTCTGGCTAATGATAGTAGCAGCAGGTAATTTGCTCTCTGAGTCAAATTCAATCATGTTAGGTAGCATGATTGAAGTTCTAGCCTACTATTGGCTTTGTGTGTCCCGATGCTATCAGAGTCACCTCCATCCTCACCCACATTGACTCGCACACATTTACATGTATGTCGGCCATACATGGCAACATTTTTTGCAGTTTGGCATTAAATTTGTCTTTTTTTGTATTGGCTCTGTCTTTTCTAAGTGCCACTTTTGTGTTGGTTGCTAATCTTAGTAACAGCTGCTCCTATGATATTATTTATTTTTTAGATATTTTTTAAAATTTGTCATTTATGCCCCTTCCCTATGCCAGTGTGAGTGTGTGTACATTTAAACGTGATCTGTAAGTCATGGTTCAGCATGCTGTTGGACTGAAAGAATATTCCAGGAGCTCACCAAGTTAAATATTACACTCCACAAGTGGGTATGTTTATTTTACTCAGCCACTGGTCAAAGCTACTCGATGTAGATATCTTAACTCCCTGCAAACTGTTCTTGTAAAAAAACATCAGTGCCATTTATTTGCATCTAATTTGATAGTCTTATTTTCCTGTGAGTTCTATTCAATAGCAGCAATTCCCTAATGTTTGCTTAAACTATGCACTGTGAATAATCTTGAACATGAGAAGCTATGCACTTGATCTCCATTCTGTTTAAATTTAGAAATATGGTAATGAATTAAGATTTGCCTTTATTAGGTCACTCTTTACTGAGTCAGTGTTAAATGCAAGTATGTTCATGTTTCCCTGTCTAATTTCACTAAGTGATGTCTATGCAGTCTTGGGTGTCCTGTATCTCTTGACTGGACAATCCACTTCTAAAAAAAATATTCAGGTTGATAAAGTAAAGTTATTTCTGAGGGTTTTTAGTTTTGAGTTATATGGGGGGTGGCAAGGTAGCAAAGCACCTTTGCAAAGCAGATTCTGTTCCCCAAATAATCAGTGGTGACAGTGGCAAGGAGAAACTCCCTTACTTTGCTTACTTTCTTTTCTAAGAAAGTCCTTTTTAGATGTTTACTGTAGCATACGAGGCAATGTGAGAAAGAAAACAGCTGAACAACAGTTTGGTTAGTAACAGTTTATAGTCACTGAACCGATTGTGTTTTGTACATGTTACTATAAAATGGTTGGGCTTTTTTTTCACTCAGCATTCTTAACACTAAAGCCATTTTTGAAATTCTGAAACTCCTGATCTATGGTATATCAGGAGAGACACAGACTTATCTTTTAACAGGCAGGTATTCTTGGAAACAGTCCCTTGTTCATTAGAAAATCGAAACACATGGCTTAGAGGTGAGATGTTAAAGCAGACGTGATAGAGCGCAGGAGGTGTGTCTGCAGTCACCTGTTCCAAAGTCACACGGGTCAGTGGGTTCTTTCCTGTGATGCTGCTGAGACTGTGCAGGCAGATGAGGATTTGAAGACGGAGCTCAAGAGCAATAAACACATGAGGTGCTGGAGAAGAACGTGAGCTTGCGAATGCAGAAAGCCTCAGGAGGAGAGCTGAAATCACACAAAGCTGCTCTGATCTTCACGGGCTTCGTCTCGTTGTCAGGCATGGTTTTACAGTAGGGGGCGTTGGGAGCAAAAGCAGCTGGGCATGTAGGATTACAAGTCTCTGAGGCGTCTTTGACTTCTGCAACGGAGCGCAGGGCTGCATGTGAGACCGCCATTCGCCTGTAAAGTAGGTACCTCTCTTTTTTCTCTATTGAATTAAATAACAAGTGTAACGAAAAATGTTCAGTGAAAGGTGTGCATGTGAGGTGAGCTAAGAATAGCGAGCTGCAAAACAAAAGTGCTGTAACAAAGCCGAAACATTCATTTCTGTTTAATTTGAACATTTAATTCATACATTTAATTACAGTAATCAGAGTGAGCACAGAAATGGAAATGAACAACAAATGTCCATACTTTTTAAAATACACCCAGTGGAAGAGCATAAGTGAAAGTGTTTTAAGGTAAATGTGAATACGTGTAGTGTATATGTATTATGTATTTAGGGACTTTTTTTTCTTGCGCTGGGTGCTTTTCCATATTTTAATTTCCAACAGCGCTTTATGCTATATTCATGTATTATAGTTATTATATGTTCATATATATATGTTTGAAGAATACAGTCTATAGTGCCAATAATTCGAGAGACGAAATGCGTGATCAGCCGAGCACTACTTGAAGAAAACTTTATAAAGATTCAAGATAACGTGTTTCGTGTAAAACAATACAGTGCTCATTATTAAGGATTGAATCATTCATTTTAATTTTTAAAAATATTTCAACTGTCTACGTTCTCCTAAATTTTGGGATTCTAGTCCAGACTCTGAAAAGAGAACAGGTTAATTTTAGAAAACTGGTCTAAGATATTTGCATATTTTTTGTTGTTGGTTTTTTTTGTTGTTGTTATGGAGTTAATCAGTTTAACTGGAAGCTTGATCTGTAAACCAGGGGCTTTGCTGTGAAAGGTCATATTTACAGCTGTTCTATGTTTACAATACATTACACCTAATTACAATTACTTTTTTATTATATATGTATGCCAATGTGCTTTTGTTTAGGAGCCTTTGAACGCTTTGCTTCTTTGCAAGATGAATCCGTGTTGCTGATTACTAATTGGTGCATGCATCCTGGACACCTAAGTTTTAGCTGTAGAAAATTGTGTTTTATGGCAAGGACATTAATATTTCAGAGGTTTTCTCAGTTGATAAGATGAAGACTAAGGAGCTATGATCACCCGTTAAAGGTCAAGGTCCTGTCTGCTACATCTGATTATAACTTGTCATAAAAATACTTTTGCATTTTTTATCATATACGAGTACAAAGCAAAGAGAAGATTTTAGTCGATATACATTTCCTTGTTATAGAAATGAAAGGGCCTATAGATGTTGTTAGATATGTGCTTGGACCTTGCTGTGTCTGTGCCGGGATTTTCCTTGATTGGTGCCTGTGGTAAGGTGAAAATGATCTCATGATTTTGTCACCAGTTTACGAAAGAATTGGGTAAATAACAATAACAATAGTGGCCATGTCACAAGTACCTTCGCTTTTGTAAGGAAAGCTTATATTTATCAAGCCATTGATAGCTACTGATTAATAATTGTAGATGCAGTGGAGGGGTTTGTGAATTTGGCAGTGATTTAATTCAAAGTGGCTGTTCAATGCATCTGTTTAAGTCCTTTCTTTGCATTTGAATTTACTTATAGTCACTCCATAGCCTGCAGGGGAACAAGGCAAAATGCTTTTGGTAATTACCACAAAATGCTAGAGCTTACATACATAATTGATCATGTTATTTATATTTCAAAAAGGAAACATAAAGCATTACTGACATTGTTTCTTTGCCACACCAGGATGCAATAAAAAGGTAGAGCTTGATGCCGGTCAAAGCAGGTAAGCAGGTGAGGGTGTCTGGTATTTTTCTCCTCTTGTAATTACTTTTATGTTTTTTATCTCTTTTCCTCCCTTCCTTTTTCTTACTTAATTAGGTGTCATCATAATAGAGTCATCGGCTGCTGCCTGGTGAATAATCATGCTTGCTGACTGGAGGAAGCAAAACAGCGCTGGAATTAAAACGTGTGAAGAACACAGAGTACATAAGAAGAGGCAAAAGAAGTACAGCCCCTAGGGAGAGACCCTTTGTGTCAGTGTCATGGATCACACAAGCCCAGGCAGCCTCCATGGATGAGAGGACAATAGTGCGACATGGAGGTGCTTATTGGCATCTATTCCCATGACTGCCCTATCTCAATTAGCAATCTCCACAGGATGCTGTTTAGTAATCCTCAACTTTCTGTATAGCAAAACGTGACTGTAAGGAATGGAAATTACGTCTTAAATGAACAGTCCTCCCACCACTGTAAACATAATCAAATGCATTATGTAGCATTCGTGGATCATTTGACCTATGATTCAGGGTGTGCAGTACAGAGACTCTGTCAGTATGGAAGAGCAGACAACTACTCTAATTCAAATTTATCAAAACAGCACTGAGCATTTAAACACTTCATTTGACTATAACACAACAGGTCTGAATGATAACTCAGATATTTATGAGTTTTATGTAATTGGTCTTTTCCTCTCTTGTCTCTACACAATTTTACTCTTCCCCATTGGCTTTATCGGTAACATCCTCATACTGGTGGTTAATTTCAACCACAGATAGAAGATGACGATCCCTGACCTTTACTTCATAAACCTGGCAGTGGCTGACCTAATTTTAGTGGCTGATTCACTCATTGAGGTGTTTAACCTAAATGAGAAGTACTATGACTATGCCGTTCTCTGCACCTTCATGTCCCTTTTTCTCCAGGTTAACATGTACAGCAGCATCTTCTTTCTGACATGGATGAGTTTTGACCGGTACGTGGCCCTTGCCAACTCCATGAAAAGCAGACCATTGCGCACCATGCAACATGCCAAGCTCAGCTGCAGCCTCATCTGGATGGCCTCAATCCTTGCCACCCTGCTGCCCTTCACCATTGTTCAGTCACAGCACACGGGCGAGGTGCACTTTTGTTTCGCCAATGTCTTTGAGATCCAGTGGCTAGAAGTGACCATTGGATTTCTGGTGCCTTTCTCTATTATTGGCTTGTGCTACTCCCTGATTGTGCGCATTCTCATGCGGGCACAAAAACACAGAGGCCTGTGGCCGCGTCGGCAGAAGGCCCTGCGTATGATTGTTGTGGTGGTGCTGGTGTTCTTCATCTGCTGGCTCCCTGAGAATGTCTTCATTAGTATCCAGTTGCTCCAAGGAACAGTGGATCCATCAAAGCGCAGCGCAACCACCCTGTGGCATGACTATCCACTGACTGGGCATATAGTCAACCTGGCAGCCTTCTCCAACAGCTGCCTAAACCCCATCATCTACAGCTTTTTGGGAGAAACCTTCCGAGACAAGCTGCGTCTCTATGTGAAGAAGAAGGCCAACTGGTCGGTGGTTTATCGCTTCTGTCACCACACTTTGGAGCTCAGCATCCCTGTCAGGAGTGAATCTGAAGTTTAGGACTAAACAGAGTCCAGGAACTACTGAAAATGTATTCTGAAGACATACTCTTCTGAGAAACATGGAAATGTTTGTTTTTTTTTATTGAAAACCTTGCACGTCTTTAGAAACAAAGTTGCTCTGATACCTCAGAAGTAACAGCAGTAGGGTAGAATGTGGGTGTACACACCAAGTGACTTAGGGCTATACAGTTTAGCTTACAAAAGCAAACGAAGAAACACCCTGCTTTTATGTCCTGCAGAGTGTAATCTATACTCAGTGGACTGAAAACAATTATTCAAGATATCTCTTTGCAAAGATGTTGATGTAAAAGGCTGAATAATATGGAAACAATGGCTGATCTGTTTTTATAAAAACAATTTAAACTTTATAGATATTAAAAACATAATATATCATGGTACAACTTTTATACTCTAGAACGATTGCGCTCAGTGAGCTCATGGTAAGGGAACAAATAAAAACAGACATCAAAGAACTTGTGACCTATTTCTACTTAGCATCACCCTCTTTTTTAGGTTGGTGATTCATTGTAAAACCCTGCCAATCAGATTTCCAACACTGCATTACTTTGACTTTTGGTGAAGTTCCGTCACCATAAAAAAACAACTACCAATCACCTCTGTTGTGTTAAGACAGAAACTAGTCGATATTATGTAGCAGTACTTTCTTACACATCTGTAGTGTTACAAATGTCCAAGTTCATTTAAAGTTCACCAGCCACCCTGGTTCTACGTCACGAACATCTCCAAGTCAATTTGGTTTATTAACCACATTAGGAGGGTTGCAGAGTGCTTCGAAAATGGTGTTATCGATTAGAACCCCAGGTGTTAGCTGCTTTTTACCATGAGTGGAAACAGGGGGCAGGTGTCTTGCGGAAAACAAAAAGCAGTGTAAACACATTACTCGAGCCTTCAACAAGCCATATAGCAATGCTTCATCAGTGATGTTTTTTTCAGTAGAATACTGTCTTTCACATTTCTTCCTATTCATATCTTGGTGCCATTCCATTGTGCCATTTCCATCACCCAAAAGGAATTTTCACGGTTTCTTGCTGTTTTAGTGGCGAATATATGATTAAATTGTATTTATACTGTTATTTGTAGTCACAGAATGTCACATGATGTCAGTTTGTATTACTGGAGCGGTTGCTAATCATGGGCTTTTATGTCTGGCACCCGTCAAAGTGTAGTTCTCCAGTATCTATCATGCCTGATTCAGATGCACAGATGGTGATTGGCACTAAACACTTGACAGGTAGTAAATCTACAGGAGCAAGGTTATGCTTCTGTTTAATATACATTCAGTCATTCAACTTTAATAACTGCTTTATGCCAGGAGGGTCCCAGTGGATCAAGGATACATCCAGCAGATTGGTGGCTCAGTGGTTAAGGATCTGAACTACTAATCAAAATGATACTAACACAATGAGATTGAAGCAAATGAAATTGAAGCAGCAATCCACCAACTAGAGTTCTTATTATTTCCAGAATAACTGGGGAAAACCCACAAATCACAAGAAGCAACTAATTAATGTCAATTATTATTAATAGTGTTTTACAACATTCAAGTTGTAAAAAAGACAACAGTTCTGAAATGAATTTAAAAATGAAAAACTGCAATAACATTGTTAAAAAGTGATCAGGCCCTTGATTTAATACTTTACAGGGACACCATTTGTTTTAATTACAGCCATAAGTCTGTTTTAGTATATCTTGACCAGCTTTTCGATATCCAGAGTGTTTAATATTTGTTTATTTGTCCTTATAGAATTGTTCAAGTTCAATTACGTTTTAAGTTAAGTGCCAGTGGTCTGCTCTCTTCAAGTCCATCCACAGATTGGATTTGGGCCAGGGCTGTGACTTGACTATGCAAGCGTTTATTTTTCTATCCTAAAGCCACTGCTTTGTTATTTTTATTTCCTTTCTCTTTTTTAAATTGTCTATCAAAGGATCTTGATTGTTCCTCAAGAATCTGGCAGTACTTAGCCAAATCAATTTCCCCAATCAATTTCCCCATCAGCCCTGACTAGCTGCCTGGTCTCCATCACAATGTTTCCACCACCATACTTCACAGTCTGGTATATTTTAGTGGTGTGCTAAGTTTGGTTTGAAATATAATATGAAAGGGTAACAGTGTTACAGTATTGTATTCCCTTCCAAAAGTTTGATCTCAACTGACCATGCAACCTTTTACAACATGGTATCAGAAGCACAATCAAGAAGCAGGAAATCTTTCTTGTCATTAAGTTATATAGCAAGCTTTGTGTAAAGCTAGTGAGATCGACAGACCGACCATTCTCAGCCATAAAGATTTGTAAGTTGTTCAAAAATGCCACTGGCAACTTGCTACCCCACCCTGATCAATATCATCTTATACACTTTACATTTTTAATAATCCTCTAAATTATGCTCCAAGGAATATCTAAAGTCTCTGAAACCTTTATTTTAATCTGCCTGACAAATTATTACTTTCCACAACTTCTCTGCAAATATTCCACAAATATCATGGAACCCTTTCAAAGGCACCGTTCCCACCATGGGAAATTCTTTTCCATTACCATGATTGTTATCATTGGCTGTATCTAAGCAGGTTTGCTCTGTTTGTAATGAGGCTGCTTACTAACCCATACTAGGTATTTTACTAGTGTTAGTGTTAATTATTAATACATGCTTTTTTAAACTTAGATATTGAGGGTTACCATGTCTAAATACAATTGGAAAAGGTTATTAATAATATTAAGGATGTGACAGGGTATAATGATGTTGTATAGGCACTGTACATAATGCTCATTCCCATGAAACCCACTCTGTGAAAAAAAATAAGGAATCAATGGGTCACAAATGCCCAGAGGGGTTAGTTTGTCTAATTTGTTTTTAATAATGATTCTCATCAAGCTCTTCCTCATGACAGGCCTTGGTTCCCAAATAATGAAAATACAGTTATTTACACTGCTCACAAAAATTGGGGGATATTTGAACACTGATATTTCCAGAGGTCACATGAGTAGACAAATAATTAAATGTCAGTGCTTCTTTAAATAACACTCAGTTTTGTGTCTTGGTAACTGTACAGACTAACATAAGTGGCATGAATATATTTTTTGTGTGTCACCAAACATGACTGGACTGAGTCAAAAGTGTGCTGCATGCACAATATCAGCTCTTCTAAATAGTGATCTGTCATTTCAACCACACTCAATGCTAAAATTCAAGACATGAAGCATACAGCATACAAGCATGAAACTCCTCACTAACTTTTAATATGACACCTTCCTAGGTTTCCACCTTCCTTGGTTCAAGTAAGTTCATCAAGCTTTTGTCCTGCAAACAGGAAAGTCCATAAAGTAAGGGTTTGCCGACGTTGGTGGAGAAAATGGCTGATTAAGGCTCACATTAACAATAGAGTGAAGTGCAATGCCAACTGTGAGCTTACTGTCCAACATCAGTTTACAACTGTAGCAGAAAAGGTTTTGGATGTCCAAAATATGACGTATCATATTTACTTATCAATCTGCGAAAGTCCTTCTTCTGCCAGTGCCATTTTTTTACACATTAATGTAGAGCTTCTGTAAGATTCTCTAAATAGCAGTGTTTTTATATACAATAAGTGTAAATGTTAACGGATAAATAAGTATATAGGGTGTTAAAAATGTGAAACATATCTATCTATAATATGGAGTATTCATCTGTGCAAACTGTGGAAAAACCTCAGACTGCAAGATGCTACAGACGTCTTATAATATAATTTTTCTGGATAAGCCACAGGACATTGTGAGACAACTGGTAATCAGTTAGTTGCAAGAAACAGAGAGCAATATTTGTATTATGTTCTCTCAGACCTGTAGGAGGCACTGTGGATACTGACAACAGCCCGAGTTGTGGTCAAAACGGGTTTTCCCCTGGTAAAAAACTACAGGGGTGGTGTGGATTTCCACACATATATAAAAATGTTAGATTAGTTTGACTTGTCACTACACAAATATGGCATTTCCTTTTGCTAAGTGAATGCAGGTATGAGTTACAACCAACCCCCCCACCCCAACACACACACACACACACACGGCAAACAGAAACAGTTTAGTATAAAATCATTACAGAGAGATGAATGTTGAGCTCAGAGTAATAACACAACGTGTGTTTTCATGAACATAATAATACGACACCTGCTGAAAATCGGATTTTGTCAGTAACCAGATCAGCCAGTATGCATGCACTTGAGTAATCAGATAATAAGCAAACTCCAGGTTTACATGAACCAGACAGTAATCAGATTTCTACTTTGCAACCAGGTAATAATGCCACAAAAAATGTGTCATGTAAAATTCATGTTATAATTTCCTTGAGGATGTTTTACATTGCAGAGTCTCCATAAAGTGTTCAATTCTAGGGTTGCCAGATCCCACAGGAGAACCCCCACCTGGTCTATGTATATAACCCGGCCCCAAAGAAGTGGATTCTTAAAGCATAAGCAGAGCAAATAACTGCAAAAAATGGGAATGTGATCGGATTCAAGTGCACATAAACGAACTCAATACATGTTATAAACTTAATTATCCCTTTTTATATGCATTTTGATCACCACAACTTAAAAAGCAATATCAATCTTTACAAGCTGTATCATAAGCAGCGTCGTCGTGGTAACTCACCCTGTCCATCCTCCTTAAATACCAGCTCCCTCTTCTCCGATTCGTTTTCGTTCTTACCACGCCGCCGATTCTTACCTCCCTTACCTACACACACACACACACACACACACAAAACATGAGTTTAGCCTATAAAGGCAACCAGCATAATTACATCACACACACACAACTAATCCACATTCACATGATCAGACAGAGAACATGATGCACTGGCAAGTCCAATTACAGGATTTTAAACTACACCACAACCATTCAGCCAACCAGGAACAATATGATTTGTGTTTTTATATCATGATGTGATGAACAGCTTTAATCTTAATGAGTCCAATTTAACTGTGAAGGTTCTAATTAGTCCTTATTTTTTTAATGATTAACACAAGCTATTCAGACGTATTCATTCAGACTGCCTGTGAAAGATGCAAAGCCAGGAATCAGTATAAAAAATGTTTCTTTAATCACATTGTTTAATTAAATCCAGCACAATTTAGAATTATTACTGTTCCTTTTAAGGATGCGAGGGCAAATCATCCCTAACTGAACAAGTGGAGGTTTTAAAAATGGTATAACTGAATACTTTTAAATTAGGTATTTTTTTTAAATTTCTTATGTCTAGGTTGCACAGTGAGCTCCCCTTTTGTGTGTGTTGATTCTCCAAATGTATAATTAATATATATATATATATAGTATGTAATGTGGTCAGGACTATCTGATATCCAATCAATCACAAACAGTGAGGACAATGCCTAAAAGGAAAGGTTCATAACATTTAAATTAATAAACAATCTCTACTAAAGATTCTTCCTTATAACATTATAGGCAGTTTTTTTCCTTTCTACTGTAACCCTAATCTTTCTTAATGAAGGCTGTGGACCCTGGAGATTTATAAAGCTACTTTTAATGCTCTGCTGTAAACAGCTCGAGAGAAATAAATGGGACATGACTTTGTATTTGTGGTTATTTGTTCATTACCAAATGGTTAAAACGTGGAATAGAAACAGTAGCTTTATATTAGTAATAATAACAAAAGTATGGTTTATTATAAGGTATATTATTAAACAAATAAAAATGTTTTTTTGCTGTAACAGGGAATCTGAGCTGCCGCTCCACCATGCCGCACTGCTCCCACTGATTAGCATTTAGCACTTAGCATCGCGTTCTGATAACATCAAATTAGGCACAATA
Organism: Parotocinclus cesarpintoi; assembly: GCA_034780495.1. NCBI lineage: Eukaryota > Metazoa > Chordata > Actinopteri > Siluriformes > Loricariidae > Parotocinclus > Parotocinclus cesarpintoi. The sequence goes on from JAUZSV010034798.1 coordinate 11,769, forward strand.
ATGTCATCTATCATTCTTACCTTTATTTTTCGGCATCTTTAGTCACAGCTGAATATTCTTCACCTAACTGTCCTGCTTCAGTTAAACTGTTTAATAAATCTACTCTGCGTGTCCCAGAGAAAATGGGAAGTGAACGCTAACGCTCGCTAACTAAGCTAGACAGTTCCGGCGTCCATGATTTGCGCATGCGCGGGACGGAAGCTCTAGCTGAAGAACTCGACACGAAATCTAGTTTACCGACTTATAATACAACTTATTTTGTACTAAATATCTAAATATCTACATCTCGTATAATCAAAAAATTATACAATTCTTTAAAAAAACACGTTGCTTTTGGCCTCGATGGCAGTTTGTGAAAGGGAAGGGGTTACGTCTATACTGGTCAATCACATTCACACCAGGAGAATTTAGAGTGACCAGTTAACCTAACGCATGTCTTTGAGATATGGGAAGAGGCCAGACCACCCAGAGTAAGCCCACACGAACACCGGGAGGAATTGCAGTTCCCACGCAGGCTCTGGTGTCTTCCATGCCTGCCCATGACTACCCAATAGGCTTCATCAACATTTGTTGGTGTTCAGGAGACTAAATACTTCCAAGACCTTCACCGCTGAGGACTCAAGATCTAAAGAGATTCTCTGTATCAGACAAAATAATTGCTGATATATCTACTGCTCACAAAAACAATGAAATATCCAAACATTTCTGTGAGCAGTGTGTACAGTATCTGTTATGCTAGTCTATTTAATGTTTTATTTATTATTTACTTAGTATTACTATTACTACTAACTTAATTCTTACCTGTATCCTCTAAGCTACCCAAGAAGGTTGGGTTCTCCCAAAGTTTCTTCCTTAGTGAGTTTTCCTTTCCACTGCCACACTAGACTTGCTTAATTCGGGATTGGCTTTATAAGATAATATATTATTGGGAAGCTGCTTTGAGACAATGCTCTATCACAGGGACTGCGGTAGCCTAGCGGGACCAAGGTAAAGGACTCTGGACCTCATGGTTCAAATACCATGTCTGCCAAAAGCTACCACATTGCTTGGATTGTAAGACTGTATGAGTTGTAAGTCGCTCTGGATGGTTCTGGGCGTCTGCTAAATGCTATAAATGCATCATAAAGAGTGCTATAGAAACAGTGCTATGATAACCGATATTCCAGACATAATACAGACACAGACATAATGACTGACCCAGCCAGGAGATGAAAATCAGATCACGGAATGCTGATGCTAGTTTCAGCACTGAGGGATGATTCCCCCATCCAACATACCCTCCCTCAGTCACATCCAAACATGTTTTCAGCTCTGGGCAAAATTCTCAGTATCTCTGCTTTTACTATTTGTAGGTCCTGTATGTTTTTGAGTGAAATAGAACATTTTTGTTTTGTATATTTGCAGCAACGACAAGAGCATTTATCACTGTAAATTTATCACTGGTCAAATTTAAAGATGCGGTGTTTTCAGACCTACAGTACAAGAAATAAAACAGAAAAGCGTTTTAAACAAAACAATACTACTGGTATAGCCTATGAAATTACAGAAATTAATATTTGAATAACATCTTTTATCTCTCTTGTACTTTTTCTAAATAAGAGTTGGTTCAGGTGAACTTTAATCAGTAAGCAGGATCAGGCGTGTCTGTGTTGGAATTAATCAGATACTGTTATGGAACGGCTGCCATACATGTGGATACTCTATGTTGTTTTTAAAAACTGAGTGGTCTCTGGGTTTGTTTCAGAGCTTTGTGTGAGACACCTGACACCACTGAAAGGCCAGATCAGGTTTTAAAACCTGGACCCTGCAGTGACGGGGTGGAGCATTAGTCCCAAGCACCTATATTTAAATATAATAGTCAAACAACCTACATAAAAAGGTGAATAATAAGGCATTTTCTCTGAAGCAAATCAACAAACGGATTCGAGACAAGAGCTTGATATCAAATTATTTAAAGAGTTTATTTCTATTATTTGTATGATTTGTCCATAGGAGGAGTAAAAACAGAGAAAGGAACAGCAGTTTGATTGCTGCAGCAGCACACAGTCAAAGAAAAGTGCGCTCAGGCCCAATAAGAAGCCGCTCAAACTTTTGAGGTACTGGAGAGGTTCATGGCATCACAAAGCTAACACACATTTTGATCATCGCACATCAACTCTACCAGCAACAAAGAAATAAAGGAGTGTCAAAATCTCAAAGATCCAGAATGAAATTTTCATTACAAACATTTAAAAAAAACAAGTGCATGAGGATTTGGTCTGCTGCTCTCTAGTCCTGATTAAACAAACAACTCATCAATACAATACTGTGATTAACACTCTCGACTGGACAGTCGTATTCTAACAAGGTTTACATGTCTGAAAGTTTATAACATTTTAATCACTAATCAATCTCTTTTGGAAATGTACAGAACTCTGGGTTCAACAGGACCATAGTTTGTAATACTTGCCTTTTTTTAAATAGTTTAAGGACGATTCTGAACTTTTCCTGCTCTGGTACAAATCACTTTTGTTTTGTCTGATTTACGTCCATAGGAAATTCAGTTCCGCTTTATTTTATTTAATGCTTAGATGCTTGAACAATATTCTGTTAATGTTCTGTTTAACTTGGTCAGTTCTCGTGCACCTTTTGGTTTGATCCGATACTGGTATTATCAGGCCGAACTGGTTTGTGTTGTAAATCATTAAGACACAATGTTAAACAGGAGTCTATGTAATCCTACTTATCACTGGTCAGGGTGGCCCTGGGACCTGTCCTCTGAGAACACAGGGTATTCCAGCCCTGTTTGGGTTCATCTTGAACTTACTAGGACTAAAATATAGTTTGTTACAGCCTTTGTAGGATTTGCTCTAGGATCCCATTTTCCATTTGTGTAACTGTTCTGGTACAAAGCATCATATCAGTTACATCAGTCAACGCACATATAAAGATCAGTTCTGGAAATGGGGGGAAAAAAAAAAAGGTATAATCTTGACCCACTGATCAGATCAGTGCAGCCCTGTATCAGTATATAACAAAGCTGAAATTCGGGACATGATATTAACTGTAGGTTGTGCGCATTAGGAACGTGCTTCTAATCAGGTACGCATGTCAAAATGCTCATTTTTTTTTATAAATCACTCAAATGTTTTACAACTTGGGTTTAAATAAACAAACTGCACATTTTCCCTCTACTGATTCATAAACCTGATGTTAGTTGTGCAGCAGTTATGGTACTGGACTACTGAGCAGGAGGTCCAGGGTTTAAGTTCAGGCATTGTCAACCTGCGACTGTTGGCCTCAACTGACATTTTGTTGCATGACCTGATTTTTTGCTCTTATTCCTAGTGATTAAAGAGGGGTAAAAAAAAAAAAGTTTCTCAGGATCTACTGTGATTAAAGTATCAGCACAGCCTCAGACTTTCTTCCTGTCTCGTCTGACTTTTGATTTTTGTTCCTGAACAGAACACAATCAGTGTAAAAGTGGGACAACATGATAAACATTTCTCAGCTCGTCGTTTGAACCCACGGTACTACAAACCCGCTCTATTCATATACACACACACACACACACACACACACACACACACACACACACACACACACACACACACACACACACACA
>JAUZSV010034908.1:0-15367 GCA_034780495.1 Parotocinclus cesarpintoi
CCTGGTGCAAAGCCACCAGCTGGTACTCCTGGTCCTAGTCCACCACCAAGTGTTCCTCCCAATCCTCCAGGTAATCCTGTTCCAGTAGTACCACCAGTTCCACTTGGGTAACCTATTTGGAGCAAAACATCTGCATGTAAAAATGTCAGCATGAGGCATAGACTACATTTTATCAGGATATCTGGTGGAATGGTGCATAATTGTATGTCCCTTACCATATTTTCTAGCTTTGGCTCCAGCATATCCTGTAAAAAAGAAAACATCACAGAAATTGTAACATATTTTAATGCATTTTTTAAGATGGTGAGCCCATGTAACATTTTCATAAACCTTAAGTGTTTTTGGACAGTATCATAACTTGAAATACAATCCATGAATATTGCTTTAAATATATTTTAAATATGAGGAATATCTGTTATGATATGTAGTAGGATCCAAAGATGCAGGGACCAAGAAATCCCATGGCGTATAATAATAATGGGAAAATAATATAGAAATAACTAAATGGGGAAAAAGAGGAAGCAAAGGCTTCCGAACATAAGAAAAGCAAGGTGAAAAGAAAGCCGCCCCATTGTGTTGCCTCACGGAGCTGGGAGCAGCGCTCGAACAGATTGCGATAGACAGTGTAGCGCAAAAAGGAGAATGTGCGAAGAGCATGACAAAGCACTGATTTGGGACGTCTCCCAAATGGCGAGGCAAAGAGGGGCTCTGGAACACCAGAGGGCGAGCATGTATAGCGCGGGCGCGAATAAATCGGGGAAGACACCGAAGTGCCAGAAAGCGTGAGCTCGGGAACGCATGTAGCCCGAGTAAGTGAGGCCAGGGCGCATCTCAAACAGAGCGCGCAGCCGGCTGGAGTGAGACTCAATAGGTGTCTAAGACGAAAGAGCATGAGCTCAGGCGTGCGAGGAGCGCACGAGTACCGAACGGGAAACCCTCAATGTGTCCCTAACATACTAAGTACCTCAGGGATTTCCCCCATACGTGTCCGTCGGCACTATAAGCCCCAGGACGTAACCAACTGACCATAACGGCGATCGCAACTGTGTCAAGGAGTGCGTGCGTGGAGTGGTGTGATGTGACGACCGGGCCATGAACAACCCTAAAACCCACACTTAAGTAGCAGGAGAAACAGCTGTTCGTAATCAGGTAGTAAATGAAACAGATATAAACTGCCTCACTGATTGCTCTGTAATGGCAATTGGCGAGGACGGTGGAATGCAAAAGGTAGGAACCCTAACATTATCTATTTTAAAGAAATAAGTTAAATAAAAACAGAAAATAAAAATAAAACAGCAATAATTAAATATAAAATATACCTCCCGGTCCAACACCACCAACTGGTACTCCTCCAGGTCCAACACCACCAGCTGGTACTCCTCCAGGTCCAAAGCCACCTGCTGGTACTCCTCCAGGTCCAACACCACCTACTGGTACTCCTCCAGGTCCAAAGCCACCAGCTGGTACTCCTCCAGGTCCGACACCACCAGCTGGTACTCCTGGTCCGAGTCCACCTCCAAGTGTTCCTCCCAATCCTCCAGGTAACCCTGTTCCAGCAGTCCCACCAGTTCCACTTGGGTAACCTATTTGGAGCAAAACATTTTTTCCATGAAAATGTCAGCATGAGACATAGACTACATTTTTTCAGGATCTTTGCTAGTATTGTGCATTCCTTGCCTCTTACCATATTTTCGAGCTTTGGCGCCAGCATATCCTGCAAAATAGAAAAACAACAATATTTTATTATTTTAATGCATTTTTAAGGTGAGCCCATTAACATAACATTTATGTAACATTAACATTTTTATAAATCTTAAGTATTTGTTTTTGCACTGCGATCAGACTGGAATCTCACATACAAAAGACAGTAGCATAACTTAAAAAAATTAGACTTAATAATAGAAATATTGCTTTAGATATATATTTTAAATGTAAAGAATAATTACATGTAAAAAATAATTAAAAGAAACAATCGGCAATCTGCAATATTTTAACATAAGCTATACCTCCAGGTCCAAGACCACCCACTGGTACTCCTCCAGGTCCAAAGCCACCGGCTGGTACTCCTCCAGGTCCAACACCACCAGCTGGTACTCCTCCAGGTCCAAAACCACCTACTGGTACTCCTCCAGGTCCAACACCTCCAGATGGTAATCCTGGTCCTAGTCCACTACCAAGTGTTCCTCCCAATCCTCCAGGTAAACCTGTTCCAGCAGTCCCACCAGTTCCACTTGGATAACCTATTTGGAGCATGCAAAATGTCAGCATGAACTGCATTTTATCAGGATCTTTCATGGAAATGTGCATAATTTTATGTCCCTTACCATATTTTCGAGCTTTGGCTCCAGCATATCCTGTGAACAATATTTTTTAAATATTAATTTAATGCAATTATATAGTTGATTTATTTCATGCATTTGAGGGGGTAAACACATATATAGGGACAAATAATGAACATTACTATTTGACATGCATAAGTTAGTCAAGCACAGATTAATTAGCACTATAGTTTAAAACCTAATATCCAGCAATCAAATTATGCAACATTTACCTCCAGGCCCAACTCCACCTACTGGTAGGCCACCAGGTCCAACTCCACCTACTGGTGTTAGTCCTGTACCAACTCCACCTGCCGGTACTAGGCCTGTACCAACTCCACCTGCCGGTACTAGGCCTGTACCAACTCCACCTGCTGGTAATCCTGATGCTAATCCACCTCCTATTGTTCCTCCTGGTAATCCTGTTCCTGCAGTGCCACTTGTTCCACCAGGGTATCCTTAAATGGGCAGAAATATAAACTCTGATGAGGCACAAACCAAGTGTACTTTGTTTTAACAAATTCTGCATAATTACATGTCTCTCACCATATTTACGAGCTTTGGCACCAGCATAGCCTGCAATATAAAAACTATATATCAGTGCAATATTCTACATACGTGCAGTACTGTCTTGGGTCACAATTTGATTAGATATTCCATTGTTTTAGCCATGGTATAGTGACTGTATAAAATTATTTGTCAGTCTTTTAATTAAAATACAACCCGAAAATACAGCAAATGTGCATGCTGTACTTAAACAAAGTAAATAAAAAATATAGGAAAATAACAGTTTCTCTATAAGACTTGAGCAAGAGCAGAATCTGGCAGCTTCATTGGGATGCCAGAATTTATGAACAATATAAAGAAAAAACAGTGCATTACAGTGGCTTGGTAGCACTTTTGCCTTACAGTGTAAAGACACCCATGTTAGGCTAATTGTTGTTTCTAAAGTGTATGTGCCTTACAATGGATTACCACCCTGACTATGGCTATTCCTGCCTTATGCATAGTATTAATTGCCAATAATTGTCTTTTTGTTCAAAGAATTATTTCTTAATGTGGGATTTTTTTACAGACCACATTTACAGTACTTCAATTAAATGTTGAATATTCATATGTTATGATAGCTTTACATAAAGCATATTTTTCATATAGCATGATAGTTCTGACCACACTAGTCCTTCTTTATTCTCCCTAAAGATCTTTCCACATGCACATAATAACTTAATATATCTACTATGAGTAAACATGTATATATTTGAATAATGGAGCTTTTGTTAGATGGAAACATAAAAGCATAGTATAATAAATTAATCTGAAACATATCAAGCCAAGAGACTGTAATACCTGTTGTATTTAGCAAATAAAAATATCAGAAATGTAAATATATTAGGTAATTATTACACATGACATAAATTAATATCTCTTGTTACAGTACCTGGTCCGATCCCTCCACCAGGCAGCCCTCCAACACCTCCACTAGGGAGACCTCCTGCTCCTCCAACTCCACCACCAGGCACTAGTCCACCAGTCCCAAATCCACCACCAAGACCTCCTCCTGGGAACCCTCCAGTGCCTAAAGCTCCACCAGGACCTCCCAGCTGAGCTGCATGAGTGAACATTGTACTTCTCAGCTTTGTAAAGGTTCATGTTGCTTAACTGGAATAAAAGTTCAATGGCTCGACTAATTTGTTAGGAAATGTATATGTCTTTTATATATATATATATGTATATATATATGTTTTCATCATATCACTTCTTATCACTAAGGCACAGAAATGAGCGTGACTCTTACCATATTTTCGTGCTTTGGCTGCAGCATATCCTAAAATATAAAAAAAAATAATATTTCAGATGTATACGTTATGTACTTCAATATCAACAATATTAATAATTACTTAATAAACCTACCACCCTGACCAACTCCAATTCCAGAGCCAGGCAATCCACCAACTCCAATTCCAGAGCCAGGCAATCCACCAACTCCAATTCCAGAGCCAGGTAATCCACCAACTCCAATTCCAGAGCCAGGTAATCCACCAACTCCAATTCCAGAGCCAGGCAATCCACCAACTCCAATTCCAGAGCCAGGCAATCCACCAACTCCAATTCCTACGGGTAAAAAGTGTTTATGTAGAAAATGAACAGAATTAAAGTACAACCCCAATCAAAAAAGTTAGGTCAGTATGGAAAATGAAAACAAAATCACGTTTTACAATTATATTTGACTTTTATTTTGTTGTAGACTAGATGTTTAGAGGAATACAAGTTTGACAACAAATCTAAAACAAAATGTATGAATTGTTTATCAGTGATTAGCAATTCAAGAAGTTTGTAACTGGCACAGGTGCAACCATACTGAAGACCCATGATCTTTGATTCCTCAGATAGCACTGCATCAATAACCTGATATTAAAATTATTATCTGCTATAACCACATCTGTAAGGTATTACTTTGGCAAACCTTTGTCAAGCACTGCCATACGAAATTACATTCACAAATTTCACTGAAAATGTTACTGTGTAAAAAAGAAGCCCCATGTTAACCATGTCCAGAAGTGGTGTCGACTTCTCTGGGCTCTAAAGCATCTAGAATGGACCATCACACAGTGTGTAAATCAATATTTCAGATCTTTTTTTAAAGCCATATGCTCTAGAACAAAGACCCTGAACAAATGACCTTCCAGACTGTTATTAGCTACAAGTCCAAAACCCAGGGTCTGTCGTGGTATATGACTTTCTCAGTGCCCTTGGCAAATGTTATTTTCATGTATGATGGCAGCATCAATGCAAAAAAAGTATATTGAGATTTTGGAGCAAAAAATGCTGCCTTTAAGATATTTGTTCCAGGGAAGTATTTTACAAAAGGACAATGCAAAACCACATGCTGGAATGCAGGAATAGATGTTTATTAACAAGGTATTATTAACAAAGTTGATTAGACAAAACATAACATATATTGGGTTTATTTGATTTCTGAATGAAATCAAAGTCAGCGTAAATGTAAGACACACTGTTTTGTTTTTTTCTTTTCCGTTTATGTTGCATTTTCTGTACTTTTTTTCTGATTTGGCTTTGTAAAATAAAAAGATGGTTAATAGTTTATTTCTGTTACTATAATGTCTTAATAGCTTTTTGTTATTGTTTAATAAAGTTATAGTTTCCTCACCGTACTTCCTTGCTTTGGCTCCTGCACCTTGTATGTGGAAAAAAACAAGTATTAACCCATTAACAATAATAGATGTTTTTTATCATAGCAATTATTAACTAAATGGCTTGTGCTTAACATATACTATAATAACCTATTGCATACCTGCTCCAGGTACGGCACCAACACCAGGTATCCCTCCTGCTCCAGGTACGGCACCAACACCAGGTATCCCTCCTGCCCCAGGTACGACACCGACACCAGGTATCCCTCCTGCTCCAGGTATGGCACCGACACCAGGTATCCCTCCTGCTCCAGGTACGGCACCGACACCAGGTATCCCTCCTGCTCCAGGTACGACACCGACAACAGGTATCACATTTGCTAATATATGGTTTATTAATCCATACTATATCTTTAGTCTCTCAGCATTAACTGCTTACTGTATTTTGCTGCTTTAGCTTGAGTCTTAGCTGAGCCAGCTCCTGAATGAAATATAAGATCCAATAAGGATCATTATTCTGTTTTACATTCCAAAAAATAATATGATATTCCAGCATATGCACCTGCTTTACTAATATCACAATGAATGATAGTACCTCCAGACTTTGGTGAAATCAGAGGGTATCCACGGAATACTCCCGGTAGCTGTTGGCCAGGAAAGGTCCCACGACCAGCTGTAACGAATGGTCAGACATGTGAAGAGCCCTTCAGAATGTTATGCATATTGTATATTTTATATCTTACTTACCACCGACTCCAAGACCACCTTGACCAAGCTGAGCTATGAATTAAGACGAAAAACATGATTGAAGTGATCCATTATACCATTACTTTAACATATTTTAAATGTTTTTGAACTCACCAGATCCTGTAGCTACACCTGGCAAAACCCCTTGACCACCAAAACCTGTTTCAGTTGGTACAATTCCTTGTGGTTAATTAGAGGACTGTGATGCAATGCATCCCTTAGAATTAATGAATAAATTCAGAAATATATTCACATTGTCCAGGAACAATTCCACCCTGGTACAGTCCGGGAACATTGATACCTTATTGGAGATAATAAAAAAATCAATTTCAACAAAGATTTTATTTTTCTATGTATTCATTTGAATTTTACTGAAAACAAAGTATCTACACAACTCATTACCCGGTACTGGTGCCTTTCCTGGCTTTCCAATTTTCTGCCCGATACCTGTTCCAGTACCTGGTAAACCAGTTTGTGGCAGAATCGGTGCTTATTGGACAAGAAAATAAGGGATTGTTCAGCACAAATGTGTATAAACTACAAGATAAAAAGAATAAGCAATTATTTGAATGTTACCTCCACCCGAACCAACTCCACCAGGGCCAACTCCAGCTCCACCAGGGCCGAATCCAGCACCCCCAGGAACAACACCTCCACCACCAGGGCCAAATCCGGCACCTCCGGGACCAACACCTGCACCACCAGGGCCAAATCCGGCACCACCAGGACCAACACCTGCACCACCAGGGCCAAATCCGGCACCACCAGGACCAAATCCAGCACCTCCAGGACCAACACCTGCACCACCAGGACCAACACCTGCACCACCAGGACCAAATCCGGCACCTCCAGGACCAACACCTGTACCACCAGGGCCAAATCCTGCCCCTCCAGGACCAACACCTGCACCTCCAGGACCAAATCCGGTACCTCCAGGACCAAATCCGGCACTTCCAGGACCAACACCTGCACCACCAGGGCCAAGGCCAACACCTGAAAAATATGAATCTTTGACACTCTAAATACCAAACCCAATGTAAACATCTTTGTTCACAATCTATGTTTTAATTTATATACTCATTGACAAAAAGTAATGCACACAGATAGAAACATCGAATTACTGCAAACTGGTGTGCTCTGATTAGACACTGCATCTTGCTACAAGTCAGCATAAAAGTGCTTTACACTTTGCCCTATAAAATGCTCTCAGAGACTACTTCTGGGTAGTGTACCTCTTAGTGAAAGATTGTTGACTGCTAGACAACTGCTAGTGTGATGATCTGTGGATCCATTGCATATGACATTTGGCACCCCTGGTAGTGAAACAAGGGACACTAACACTAATCACTAATATGTACAGGACTTTCTGCTGCCACTTGTTTCCTGTTATGGTGGGGCCTTTAATTGGCATTTTTCAGCAAGACAAGGCTCACCCACACAAAGCAAGAATTTTTCAGGAATGTCTCCACCAAAATGTTGTCGGATGAGTTGTTGTTTTTTTGTCTTTAACTTAAAAAGCAACAATGAATGTTATTATACACTGCTCACAACAATTAGGTGATATTTATTTTTTATTTTTAAATTGCCCTTTTGCATATTTGCTTCCTCTTTGTAAGCCTTCTAATCTTGGAAGGGTTCTGGGGGGTTTGATGTGTCTGGATTCTATACGAGAATTTACTGCATCAGTCCTGTGCTCTGCAGGGGATGATCTATCTGACCTCCCCTCTCTTAGAATGGCAAATTGTGCTTGTGTGAAGCTGGAACTCAAACCCAAGTCATTTGGCTTAGTGAATTGCTGCTTCACCACCCTAATACCAGAGTTTTGATAATATAAATCTAATAAAGTTAGAATAACATAATAAGGAAATGGGCATGACTAATGTTTTTTTCTAACTCTTTGAATGTTCAGAGCACAAAGGTCAGCAGTATTCATTACTCTTTACACATATCTGCCCGGACTCTGCTTATATTGCTTTTATATAATATTATATTATAATCTCAAGTCTTTTAGATTTGACTTGGTTGGAGGTGCAGTTGTAGAATACAGGTAATCACTTGCATTAATCAAGGTAGCCTCTATTTCACGCAACTACAGTATAAATATATAATTCATCCTCTGTGTTGACATGGTTGGTTGACTCTGTGCTGGCTTGGGGTACATGCAAGTGACAAAACCATTTAATGAGTTTGCTCAGTCATTTACAATCAAAATTCCGTTACATTCCAGTTTAATAAAATCACGGCTTGTTCATGGATCTCACCTGATTTTCCAACAGGTCCTGTGAATGAGAAAAATGTCAACAGGTTAGTTATTTTTAACTTGTAAACATTAACATTTAACCCGGCAGTGCAAAATAACATACAGTAATTGTAGTGTAGGAAATCACATATAAGTGTGTATTATTGAACTTATGCCTAAATAAGTAAAGGCAAGGCAAGTTTATTTCTATAGCATCATTCATACACGAGGCAATTCAAAGTGCTTTACAGAACAAAAAATAATAATAATTAATTAATTACTTAATAATAATAATGAAATGAAATTAAAATTAAAGACACAAAGTACAATTAAAACACAGTCGAAAACATCAACCTAAGGAAACATTTTACAATAATAAAAAGCAAATGTGGATTTCTTACCTAATCCTGCAGGTCTTACCCCTCCTGGAACAAGACCTCCTGGACTGACTCCTCCTGGACCGACTCCTCCTGGAGCAACCCCTCCTGGACCAACTCCTCCTGGACCAACCCCTCCTGGACCAAATCCACCTCCGGCCAACCCACCAATGGTCTGTCCAGGAGTAAGTCCACTTAAGCCACTATAAATACCTACAGAAAGATTTGTGCAATGTCGTAGACTCAATAAATGTCATATTTGTAATGCACTTGCTCATAAGACAATACAAAATACCTGGCAGAATTTGTATGTAAACTTATGAGCACAACTATATATATATATAGCTTTTAAGCTTTAAGCCCACTACAGCCAAACTGACCAGCTCCAAGTCCACCAGTTCCAACTGTTCCTGGAACAAGACCGCCAGCTCCAATCCCTCCTGGAACAAGTCCACCAGTGCCTACTCCTGGACTGATACCACCGGGACCCACTCCAACTCCAAGAGTGCCAGGTCCTGTACCACCACCTCCTACAGCACCAGTTCCAAGACCACCAGTACCAAATCCACCTGTGCCGAGACCCTGAGCACCATATCCTTGACCTGCAGAGAAGTATGATATATCAACATATCAATATATCTTGATCTTCTGGTGTGTGTATATATATACAGATGTGTGTATATATGAATACTATAAATGTCTATAGATGGACTTTGGTAGCCTAGCGATTAAGGTACTAAACTCTGGACCAGAAGGTCCAGGGTTCAAATCCCACTGCTACACTTGGGTCCTTGAGCAAGACCCTTAACCCACAACTGCTTGGATTGTAAGATTGTATCAGTTGGAAGTCACTCTGGATAAGGGCGTCTGCTAAATGCTAGAAATCTAAATGTATAGATGATTCGAAACTTGCATGTCTTGGGAGGCTTGACAGCAGCTCCTGGTTAAAAGAGTTACATAAAAATAATACATATATAGAATCTAAAGTCAGTTTCATTTGATTAAACTGAGTAGGCTGATAGGTTTTTACACTTTTAAAAAGTTGTGGCATTAGTTTAACTAGGCCAAATAGATGCTGTTTCTTCTGATTATCAGCATTATTACTATCAAGAAAATATGTGTCGCTGGTACACCCACGTCGGACGTGATGTGGTCCCACAAATTTGCTTGCCCCCTTGCTAAGCAGACTTAATGATGATTCTTATTCTTATCTCATTGATGTTGGACACACCCCACTAAATAATGCCACCAATAAATTAATAAATAAATATTTCTAAATTTAAAAAAGAGGTGTGTTAATGTATATATGCAACATATTTTCCACCCAAGGACAATACAATATATCAGAAATTGTTTTAAATATGTCTTATTAATAGGACTACACAAATACAAACAGTGGAGTGGAAGGTGAAGAAGTGGGAGGTGAAAGAAGTGACGTGAGGTATTGCATGAATTAGTAATGAGTATGTTAATGTTTGTGGCATTAATCCAGCATTTTGTACATACAGAGCAGCTCAACATTAACATAAATGTTTTATAGATATGAAACCCAGACACATCACAAGTTTTCAATATGTAGTAGCGTGTGTAGTTGTCAAAGTGTCCTTATAATGGATTTGTTATAAGCAGAAGCACAGATATTGCTGCATTTTGTTAATTGATTCACTGTTTCTTGTAATTACACAAACATTGTTCTACATCACTATACATACAGTATTTTACTGCCTTAGCTACAGTGGGATCAGCTTATAGCTAACCAATAACTTACTTTTGAGGATGGGGGTGGCCTTTGAAATGTGTCCACACCTCATGTTAAACTCACTCCTAAGTCTTTGTATTTATCAACTTTGTCACAGATATTTCTTCTAATATTCCACACGAGAAATAAAATAAGAACAAAAAAGTACACATAAATACATTAACTAAGTTTATCTTGAAAAATCTATTGATTGCAAGGTCAGGCTGGGTTTTGAGCCCATGATATTATAAAGTGATGTTTCCCAGAAATTGGCTCTAACCTCTGACTCTAAGCTCAAAGAAGAAGTAGGCAAATGTTATAATGTTAGCCTGGTGATTATTAAATACATATTAAAATGAATGTACATAATTTGCTTATATTACAAATACAAGTAAACAAGTATAGTGATAGGCATTGAACACCTATTATCTGACCTTCTGTCTCTCTCAGACACAGGCAATTATATTTGAATATGAAACCTGGGCAACTTGACCCACTGGAAGGCTCTGCTGGCATCCAAAAAACCTCTTGGTACTGTGTGTGATACACACTGCATATGCATTTATTTCCAGGAGTAATAGAAACTGCCACACTTATTAATGAAGTTTTTAAGAGTTTACTATACATTAACAGCGGGAAAAATACCTCCAGGTCTTATTCCTCCAGGAAAGGCACCACCAAGGCCTGTACCTCCTGAACCAATGCCTCCAGGACCTACACCTCCTGGTCCAATCCCCACTTGACCAAATCCAGCAGGTCCAGAGCCAGTACCCAAACCATATCCTGAAACAATTTATCATTATATCACTCGTGTATTCATGTCCATCTGCATATATCTAACCACATTATTTTCTGTAAATGATAATATATTAAACATGTAAGTACTTACCCGATTTTGGTGGCTTTACAGCAGATCCTATGGAAACAATTAGGTAAACTTCAACAATACTGGTTTTATGCAACTTTTATAACATTGTAACACATATCCAAAAAGTTTTCTAGATCTGTCTAACTTTATAGTGAAAAACTCACCAACACCTACTCCACCAGGTCCAAAACCTCCAGTGACTGGTCCACCAATACCAGGACGAAATGCTCCAGGTAAAACTCCTGGCCCGCCACTACCAGGACCAAATCCAGTCCCTACCGCACCAGGACCTGTAACATGATCAAAGCATATGACTGTACTCTGGCTACTATGATATAAAGCTTTCTCTGATATTACTAATGCAGAATACTCTGCAATGCTCTTCTCCTGCCTTCGCTGGGTTTGTAATAGTCTACCTGGCTGTATTAATTACATTGAAAAAATTGTGTCTACTTTAAAAATACTTCAATGCTTATTTTTATTGCATTTTATAATGCTACTGTAATGGCCATAATGAAAACAAATGTATCTGTATACAAATATAAGGTATATGGATTTCTTTAGGTTGAGCTCCAAGAAACATGATTATCTATGTATATACTAATACATTAAGCAAAATGCAAAATGTATTAGAGAAAAAGGAAAATATAAATCATTTCCACCTCCAGCTCCAGCACCAGTTCCAATTACTGGTCCAGTCCCTAGTCCACCGCCAAGACCAGTACCTAGACCACCACCTGGAAGGATTCCTGTTCCTACCCCTCCAGCCGGTCTGATTCCAGTACCAAGTCCAGTCCCTGCTGGACCAGCTCCTCCACCTGGCCCAACACCAACTCCAGCTGCAGTCCCTAAACCACCTCCTGCAACTGGTATGTAGACTCCTGCAATAGAGGATGACAGCTAATGAAAGTAATAGTTCCACAATAAGTGGACTTCTTATTAGACAGTGACCCATAATACATTTTAGGTATGGCTTATATTATCATATTTATTTAAAATATACATTACATATTATACATCTTTGTCTAAAAACGTAAATACTGTAAATGCACCAAATAACCAAATTACCAATAACCATTATTTCCTTTAATTTTAGGCAGACAAAACTGTGAACTTGTGTAAAAATATTTCAAACTGTATTACATAAGAGCTTATTGAATGTTTTAAGTACACTGACCCTGATTTAGAGGAATGCACTAAATCATAGTTGAATTAATAAATATAGCCTACTGTTTTATAGATGGTAATGGCATTTCACAGAATTTAAGCCCAATTTCAGCCCACTTACTGTCATTAACTATTGTATTATATTTTTATTATATTATACTTATTAATCATAAACATATAATTGCACTGTATTTACAATTAGCAATTCATATGTTACACCTTTTGTAGTAGACTCCCACCAAAAATACCTGCTATAAAAGCACTTCAGAACCCACTGAAACTATGCCACTTTACATCAAGAATGTACCTTCTGAATAACATGCATAATATATGCTGTATTTCAGTGCACCTAGCAGGTCCCAGATACAGAATACCTGCATCTGAGCATCTTACCTCCTTGAAGTGAAGGTCTACACAGAGCCAGCAGGACAAATCCATGCAAGAGGAGCAGAACTTTCCTCCTCGCCATCCTGCTCTCCAATAGCACTCTCCGTTTAGAACCAGGGGGTTTTATCCCCCTCAAAAGTCTGCTGTCGTACACCCATGTCTTGAAAAAGAAGGGATGGGGTTGTAGGATGTGTATGTGTGTGTGTTTGTGGGGGGTGGGACAGGGGTAGGGGTATGAATCACCAAGTAATTGAAACACCCAATACTTTGACATGTGCATTTCACTTTTTTTCTTACCCCACCTCCCAGGCCCTCACACTGCTAGTGGATTGTGGTGCCAAAAAATGAGAGGAAGAGAAAGAGTTTGCACTACATCTCACTCCACCACCCCACCATACGAAAACCTCCAATCTTCCAGACGTTCTCAGGAATTCCAGGAGTAAGCAGTTCTTTTATTTCAGTTTATTGCTCCAAAACAGGCAGAACAAGAAAATAAGGTATTTCATTAGTTTGTTGTTAGAAAACTGCTACAGTCTTGCAAAAGCCAACTGTCAAAGAGTTACATATGTTTTCCGCAAAGGCTATTTAAAGCAATGAAAATCAACAAAACCAGACAGTTTTCACTAGAACCACCAAAATACTGCCAGACTAGTAACTCAGCAGCTCTGTGCATTAGAGGTAAGAACCAACTGCAGATTACTAGGGATGCTAGTTTGTACACTGTGCTTGCAATATTGGTACGGTTGTGTAAATACAGAATCCTACAATGAACTGATGCCCTTATTAATGTGTGCCCCTTTATATGCCTTGGACCCCACATGACCAGGCAACCACTGTTAACATTACCAGCAGGATTAAAACTGGATTTTAGTAACTAAGCTCAGGGTATTGCCAGAATTCTAATAATCTTTCACTTACCTTTACACAAGCAGTTACAGAAAAAATAGGGCACAAATTGTTTTATACCTCACCTTTAGAAGGATGCAATTCTCAGCTATTAAGGATTTTACAAATGCCTTGAACATTCCTGTCTACGTTAGCCACCCTCACAAATCAAATAGGGTGTTTCACTGGCACTTGTGGATAAGTACGTTTTTTGGATTGTGGTGCCCTGATTTTACTCAGTAAAATCAGTTCCAAATGTCAACAAATTACTCTGCTACAACCAAATGCAATAACACCCTTTTTTCACCAGGGTTTTGACATTTGACAGTATCAGTATGACATTGCTGATATTATCAGTGAAAATACTGAAATTATGTGTATTTATTTATGTGTAATTCACATATTGCATTCACATCTACTCTGTGCTATGAATGTATACTGTCAAATATGCAAATATAAGCATGAATTTGGTTCTGTGGCAGTATGTGGAACATACTATTATACTGTTATTTTATGTTTGTGTTATGCTGTTTTTTGTAAAGGCAATGAGGGATCAAACACATTAGTTTCATTTAGTGTATTTTTTCTTTTTTGAGGTAGGGATGTTGGATGTGGGTGTGCTCTGATATCACTACTAATTACACTGCCTTTGCAAAGAATCTCAGGGGGTTTCCTAGAAAAGGTTCACTGTGTTCACTCCTTTAGGTAAGTTTTACATTTTGATCGACTAGCTCTCCTTCTTTGGGCTGAGAGATTTTTGCCAAAACACGAGTTGGCAAGACTAAAGATTATGTCATTGCTGCACTAATGGACTTCTTTTGAAATTGAACGTAAAACTATGTATATGCATAGAGAGCAGACAGTGGGAGGGAGAGAGGGGCAGGGGAAGAGAGGGGCAAAGGGAGGGGGAAGTGTGCATGTGAGAGAGCGCGAGAGAGAAAGAGAAAGAGAGAGAGGGACAGACAGACACAGACAGACGTCATGCAGATATGGTGTGTCCAACTTTCCCACAAATAATATAAATAATCACCTGAACGTTCGACCAATGAGCTTATAACAGGGATATTTATTAAAATGAACTTAAATTACACCAAAAATATACGACAATGGTCATTAAGGATTTTTTTTTATTTAATCTTTAACTGAAAATGAAAACACATTTGCCTCAAGACTCACGCAAGTCCTGGCCTAGCAGCTCCTTGTGTTGCATGAGATTGCATGTTCTCCCCACGTCTGTATGAGGGTTTTCTAGGTATTCTGGTTGTTTCTTACATTCCAAAGGCATTCATTAGCTCAGCTGGTGTCTCTTAAGCATCTCAGTGTTAGCAAAAATGTGCATGTGTGTTAGAACTGGATTTGCATAGAGCCTAGTAATTTTCAAATTATTACTAATAGCAAACTGATATACAAAATCAAAAAAGTTTTCAAAATAAATATATCTGATCTGTGTACAGTAAGTCAGACAAAATATGTGTTGTAGATTTCATAT
>JAUZSV010035019.1:0-15358 GCA_034780495.1 Parotocinclus cesarpintoi
TGTGTGTGTGTGTGTGTGTGTGTGTGTGTGTGTGTGTGTGTGTGTGTGTGTGTGTGTGTGTATGTGAGAGAGAGAGAAAGCTACAGATAGAGGAAAGGCTGAGCAAATCAATGCACCACATGCAGCCTAACAGTGAGATAAGACTTTACCCAGTGAAATATTGTGATAACAACACAGAAAATCAATATGTGGAAGTCAATGTAGATATTAAGTAAAATACTTATGTGAAATACTACAGTATCCTAGATACATGGCTAAGTATAAGATTGTGTTCTGAAAAAGCTTGCATAACGTGCAATTCCAGAGAATGATGTTTAGCAATGCAAACCTGTATACACAGTGGGGGTCTTTACCACCCCCAGTGAGCAGGAAGCCCCTTGCTGGCTACAAATGGTTGGCTGATTCAGAAATACTAAATCAAGGCTAAAACTAAAATCAGAATGGGCGGTAGTAAGGACAGAAAGATTACACAAGGTGGGTAAAACTGTATTTTGCTCTAAAAAGACCTTTTCTTGGGTCTCCACAATCGTCAGATCTGTCCCTCTGTATACATTATTGTATTGGGTTGGACAAACTTTTGGATAAGACTATATGAACCGTAAAGGCAGATAAACAATCCACTTTTTGTGCTTTGCTCAAGACCAAATTATTTATATATTTTCATCTTATTCACTCTCCCTGTCTCTCACTCCTATTTCCCTTATTGCTCTGTTACTTTAATTCCTTCTGCAATACATTCACTTCCCCTGTATGAATGATTAAGCAGTGACAGCTGATATGACTGCAGTGCTGCAGAAAGAAAAAGGGACATTTTGTAGTCATCGATACAAAACGATTAAGGGTATTTAGGAAAACGTTAAGTGACCTGGCTGTAATTTCTGACATTACACAATGTAAAATAAAAAACTTCTTCCAGTTTTAATGCAACATTAATTGCCATAACATTTTCTGACACCATTTTCAAGTTTGTTTTAAACTGTCCTTTATTTGATTGGAATTTCCCAAGACGTCACTCAGATCTACATTGAACAGAGGCAGTTATAACATGAGTAACTGGTGTTCCAGCCAGTAACAAATATTTAATCATTATTAGATGTCCTTTATATTTTTACTGTATTATTTTACTGTAGATAAAATTTATAAAATGATAAAAAGGCCAACTTTTAACAGCAGGTTGCCATTGTTAATCCAATTTAGCCTCTGCATGCTAGAAAGTTGTCAGTTCTTGTTAAACGTCATGCCCTCAACAACTTTGACATGTTACTTTGTTTGTGTTTAGCCCTACAGTAGGAGCCGGACAAGCTATAGGCTATATTTTTCTATAATTTCTGGGGACTCTTGGGTAAACAGTGGCTCAGTTGATAATAAAACAGTTGATAGTAATTAGCAGTGGCAAGCTAATTTCTGCATCCTTCATGCATGATTGGCATTCAGTGACCTAAATGAATGGAGTGGTTGATTGGGCATGCCTTGGGTCAGGTCTTTTGTCCTGTCTGTGTCCTCTGTTGTATGCCCAATGGAACAGACGTGGCATTCAAACGTCTTGTTTGTACAGGTTTCCTTTTTTCCAGCTGTGCATACTTCACATTCTGTATTTGGGTTTGTTGTTCATGACAGATGTAATTGTCTGGTTCAACGTATTATTAAAGATAGTTGGCGGTCTACCGTTTTGTTTTTTTTTGCCCAAGGGACTCGTGCATTCCAGATAGCTGAATGAAAGTTTGTTCAGGAAGCACGGAGAGCATCGTTTTACAGGCAGAATAAAGTCTGTTGAAACTGGAAAATGACTGTCGGTCGAGAAATATGCAGGCCCAGCAATTTCTTTTCAATAGCATTCCAACAAAGAAAACTCATTAACCAGGAAGGAAAAGGCCAATTCATTTTCCACCACTGGCTGGTCTATACAGGGCACTGACAAAAGGATCAATTAGACTTTAGTGATTGGAAAGATGTAAGCAACCCCATTTCCATTCTATGTCCACATTGCGTAATGTGAATGTTATTTGGAAATAGGATTTTTCCAAATGCACGTTCATTCATTTGGTCCTGTATCTATAAGCTACACATCATTGATCAAGTGGCTTGGCTTAGACCGGTCGAGCCATGTGACTTTATTCTCAGGGCCATACAACCTCTTACAATCTTTTAATATCTGGCACTGGTCCTAGCTGGAATATGAAAAAGTATTAAATAATCAAATCATAGCATATGCAGTTAAGGCTTAAGCTTGGCTGAATCTCTGTGTGATGGGATTGCCTATTTATACCCTGTTTCCATGTGCAGTGAGGACAAGACAGACTATTGGGGACTGCAGGCAGGCCGGCCAAGTACCTGTATCATCTTCCTATCATCTATCCTTATGTAGCCATGTGTGCAGCATGTAGTTTTTCATCCTCGATGACTTTTATCCTCGAACCCAGAGAAGTCGATGCCACTTTTGGACATGTTTATTATAAGAGATTATTTTAAGAGAAGTTTTTTTTGTACAGTAAAGTTTGTATTGTGGTATTTGTGAATGCAGCTCTGCATTGTTGTGCTTGACACAGGTTTGCAAAAAGTAATCCCTTGCCCATGTGGTTCAGATCACCAGATATTGATGAATGATGGTACTTGGAGGGATCGGAGGTCACAGGCTTTCAGCTTAGGTTTGCGCCATTTACACACTAAAATTCCTCCAGATTCCTTGATCCGTTTAATGATATTATGTAATGTAGAGGGGAAGAAACACTGATCCCTTGCAATATTTCTTTGAGGAACACTTTTTAAGCTTTGTAGAAATCTACAGTTTATACAATCACTACTGTTGATACATTATTATCCAGGAGCTAGGCTGAACCATTATTTGAACACACAACATTTTTAGTAGTAGTTTACAAAACTACTATACAAAGTCAGTGACATGAAATCTCACTGCAGCGAATTCCATTTGAATGAATGTGATTTTGCTCATGCAACTATAGCGTGACCACAGCTTACCATAATCCTAGAAAACACCCTGTTGACACTGCCATCATATTAAATCAGGCAGATTGGGCTTCCTTCACCAAGCTTAAATGGTAGTTGGCAATATAAGTGTGATCTTAACTGTAGATCAAGAGTCACTCAAGCTTCGTAAGTGCAATTTAAAACCGCATCATGGACACTCAGCGTTGTGTTCTGACAGTGCAGTTTTGTCAGACAGTGCTCACACTTTAATGGATTCGTCTCTAGAATCAACACACCCATGCAAACCATTTCACCCAGTATGATTCGGAGTACAATCACTTCAGAAATGGAGGCAAAATATATCTGGCAAATGCATGCAGCATGCAGTATTTTCTCCATTATTATTCAGCAATTCAAAGAGAATTTACAGACAGTACAGAAATCATTACTACTTACAATAAAAGTCACAGACTTTAGGACACAATTTACAGATGGTTACATGTAATCACACAAAAACCATACACACAAACACAAGTAACTTTCATACAAAATCTCTAAACACATCAACCAAGTTAGAATAGTGAGCTTTTAAGTGAATGACAGACTTCTGTTCTTGAGCTCCTGCCTTGTGGATCCACAGCATTGATTGGCTAGTGTGACCAGCTGGGCAGAAGATGCAAAACAAAACAATAACAACACACTGCCAGTACTTTATGGGCACCACATTAAAAGAAAAGATTTCCCACTATTATTTTTTTTACGTGAAAGCGAACACCTTTTCATCAGATGGACGTTAAACCCATACATACAAGGCCAAACTGTCATACACTTACATTCATGCTGTTCTGAATGACTTATTTTCATGCAGTTTGTTCATTTTCTGTGACCAAGTAGAAGTACTAATTCAAAGCAGACGCTTTCCTGTACGACATCAAACTACTTGTCGCCTCTTGTTACCAGCATGGAAAAACACAACCATTGTGCCAAGGAGTCATCGATTCCAGTTCTGAATGATGCCGTCCAACACAGTTCGCTGATTCTGTTCTCGCACACACATACTCTGTCTAGACATAAACTGTTGATATGAATCCTTGATAAAACAGTCTTTGATTCTTGCACTCACAGTCCAGATCCTAATAGCTGACAGGATCGTTTCAGTACATTTAACCACTGTTTCTCTTCTAAGAAATTAGCTAGCTCAGCTATATACACTGTTTACAAAAATGAGGGCATACCTAATTAGTCTATATTTTATTTTGAAAAAAGTTTTGTGAGCAGTATAGATGCAGTAGCTCTATCTATATAGAGAGTACATTTTGCCAATGCGTAGATATCACGCACGTGACTGTGCATTAAATGGCTCAGGGAGCTTCATGCTGCCGTTTGTCCCTTCACCCTCAGGGCATGAGGACGGCAGCAGTGACTGAAGTCTCATGAAAGGAATCCACGCACAGTTCTGTAAAAACCTGCACTCATCCATCAAGCCACGCCATTTCAGCGCCTGCACCCTACTGAGATCCAGCACCATGATAATGAGGCAGCAGCAAACCAGATGTGTGTGAGTGCACCGCGTGGAATGGGTTGTCCATGCCAGGTTGTTTGTGTGTGTCGCTGTATATCTGGAACAGCGAGAACACTGTCAAACTGGCGTCTGAAATATAGCACTGATGACCATCAAAGGTCCGTGGCTGACAGTTATCCATAGGTATCCCATCAGCACTGATGCTGACTGGCCGTAATGAAACGGCTTTGGAGGCCAGTTGTGAGAGAGCTTTCTGACTGGCTGATTAGCCAAATGATTTATGGCAGGTGAAAATAAAAAAAGCAAGTAAAGGTAATGTACAAAAACTCTCAAAAAAGTAACATACAGTATCTTTCGGCATGTGCATAAACAATTGGTGCGTGCCTCATGATGATGCATGTTAGACAAATGACTTTACACTGTATTTAAATAACTTGTTTTGTGTTTCATCAGGAGTTGAACAAATGATGTTTAAATCACTAAAGGAAGTCAATTGCAACCTCATATTGTTGTGAAGCCCTAAACCGTACTCTATATATATATGTGACTGGTGTTGAGATGAACTTGTGTATGGATATAACCTTGTGTGTGTCCCTTACATGGCCACTGATGCTGATAGCGACGTTAAGAAGCCAAATAAACAAATAAATAATGATGAAGTGTTTTGGGAAATAATTAACAAATTAACAAATCGCTGGGCAGCACGGTGGTTCGGTGGGTAGCAACAAGGTCCTGGGTTCAATCCCAGGGTGGAGCGGCCCTGATCCTTTCTATGTGGAGTCTGCATGTCGTCCCCATGTCTGTGTGGGTTTACTTCGGGTACTCCGGTTTCCTTTCACAGTCCAAAGACATGCAAGTTAGGTCAACTGGTGTCTCTAAAGTGGCCCTCAGTGTGTTATTGTGTGTGTATGCCCTACGATGGACTGGTGCTCCATCGAGGGTTGTTCCTGCCCTTGCGCCCAGAGTTGCCGGGTGGGCACTGGCTGGCCAGCGACCCCATGTGGATTAAGCGGAAGACAATGAATGAATGAATAACAAATCGCTTTAGCTTTCAGGAAATCCTTCTTACAGTCGTCTGTTTGGGTTTTTATTCAGCTGTGACATTAGCATGTTTAATGCTTTTACAGTGTATTAGAAACTACCAAGCAATCCTCACTGTTGAAATAGCTGATTAGCTAACCCCTTATTTTATAGTGCTATTAGATAGGCAGCTATTTATGCTTAGGTTTAATTATGACAACTTATAAAACAGTGTAATATATATTTCTCCAGTCTCACGGATTGACAGTGAGACTCACACACTGGGGCCAGATCTCACAGTCTCACACTAAAAGCCCCCATTTCTCACACATCACTAAAATGCTCTGACACTATAGTCAAGTTTATTGCTTTGCCTGTATTTGATTTGTTGCTGTGGTAAAAATAAATGAAAGCTGAACTCTAAATGGCTGAACGGTACTTAGATTAGCCCAGTAGTTTCCAAACTGCTGCAGTGCCCCCTTTTGCTTCCAAACTCCAATGAAATGTATCTTTTAATATTTTTTTACATTGTAATTAATATAAAACTACAACTGCCTATTGAACAAAACAAAATAAACTGTCATTAAGCATTTTAAAGTTTTGCTCTATAACAGCATTTTCATCATCAAACTTGCATCTGTGCAAAACTTACAAAGTTAATCCCAGTAAAAGTAGTGCTCAAATATGCCTCGTGCCTTTACCCACCCCCTCTATGCCACTGGGGACCACAGGATTTGCCAATGATACTGACAGCAACACTAACGATAATTCAGGGTCATCTTTGATGTCAAATGTTGGAACTGAATCAAAGAGTGTTGCTGCGAAGATAAATTTTATTTTCTCCATGTAGTGTGATTTTCTCTTTGAACATGTAGACAACTCAGGGCGTGATGGCATTCAATTTAAACTGTGTGTGTGTGTGTGTGTGTGTGTGTGTGTGTGTGTGTGTGTGTGTGTGTATATATATATATATATATATATATATAATTTCTGAACTTAATAGGTATGTTCATACTGACTCAGCTCTTTGTTATGTAACCTCAGTCTTATTAGGTTTTGTAATATGCAGTAATAAATTGTTATTTATCCACATCAGGCACTGTAGCAGGCAACCACAGGATTTGTTTACGCCTTGTCACAGGTAGGTCACAGTCAAAATCAATATGGAAACAGCAATACTGAGAGACAGAGAAAAACAGGTACAGATTCAGCAATGGCGGCCAAAGTTATTATAGTTAATACCTTCTGAAACTGCAGTAAAATGAAATATGGTAAGTAAGACCATAATAGTATTATTTAGGTTCAACCTGGAAAAATGTGACTTTATAGAAAAACTAAATTGCTTGCCAGTTTTGATGTGAACGTTTCCAGCTTGACCATGTTCAGAGTTTTGAACTTTGAATGGTGATTTGGCCACTTCATGGCTCTACTGTCAAATTTCACAGTATAATTTTTCCTGGGGAGTACTACTACAGAAAATGTATAAAATGTTAGCATGGGTTCACATCCAGAGGGAACCAGAGAAACTGTGAATATTTACGATTATTTTCTTTCTAGTTTTTGCTTGATTTATTTTAGTTAAACTATGGTGGTCAAACTTTCCCTTAAGACGGTAATAGTGTTTAATATTAGCTAAAATGCACAGTTCCGGTAACCATTTATAACTTATTAGCATGGCTTAGGTTAGCACTCCACATAGGTTAACCAGTGAGCTAAGGGTATATTTTCTTATTCGTATTTAACCACTGGGTACATTTGCTACCAATGTACATATCCTTAGATTAAACATTGTATTTACTATCAGTAGATATAACCCCAACACTAACCCTGGTACAAACCTAGCTATGCTAAACTGGGCTTTTATTGAAAAAATTTGTCATTTTAAGTAGAATTCCACCCATTCCCAGTTACGCCCCCTGTACACACACATTAAATTCTGAATTGACTAGACAGAGAAAACAAGCCCAAACGAGAGAAAACTGAAGCTAATATGTTGCAAATGCTATTTATGAGTAATATTTTATTGTTGTATTCTCAGTGCCAGACAGATAGATAGCTGAACTGATATTGATTCCTGGAATGGTGACCTAGAAATTGTTCATCATCAGCGTTGTCTTCTCTTGGAGCTGCACTCATACATGATGCGTTATGATTTATGGAATAATGCGCAAAACCAGAACTGGGAAACCACAGTTGTGTGAGAATACTTTGGCTCAGGAGCTCTTCATTGTGACAAGACAACTTGACTGCGCTGTGCATCGTGAATATACTAGCAACTCTACAAAGCCATTTTAACGATGCATCATCCAAAACTGAATTCCCTGTACATTCTGTCCGGCACATCTAGGTCTTTAGAGTGAATGGAAATTGGTAGCCAGTTGGCTTTGTCATGTTTAGACTTAGCGTGGTCAGGGAATATGGCACATCATTCGTAAGAAAAAAATGGGAACAATTTATACCTCATATTAAAATTTCATCACATAATTTATCATTGACATATTAAAAAAAACACCAGGCATACTATATAAGAATAATGGATCACAATCCAGTCCAAATACTGAATACAATGTGAGTGAATGTGTCCAAAAAACATTAAGTTATATTTGGAGTCGTAATCTGAAGTTATTTATGATATTATTACTAAATAACCAGAGTTAAAGCATTTGTCAGATGACCTTATTCAGATCACCTTACAGAAGGGCTTTGTATTAGATGTATTTGTCATGCTGCCTCAAAAGCTCATGACCAGTGAATACCATTTGATATAAACTGTTATAATTGGCGTTGGTACAAAACAAACTCATAACTATTAAGAAACAAACAAGAATGTATTTTTAAGCTTAACTATGCAAGGACGATGGCAGACCTCATTTGTGCTAACCCACAAAATAATATACTGTGAAATTTGACAGTAGACCCATGAAGTGGCCAAATTTACATAAAAATTCATAGTAGAACTGTCAATTTGCAGTTTTACTATGAAATCTAAATAAAAGAAATAAAAATCGTGTATAACACAATTTAGCAATTCTTACCTCTACCTACATGTTACATGTGGAAACCCATGGGCGTTTTGGACCAACAAATATGATGGAAAAACCAGCAGGTAGTAAATGGCATGAATTAAGAAGGGATCTTAAGACTGCTTTATATGTGGCTGATAGCTGGTGTCCTAAGCCAACTGCTCTGTTTAATTATGGTTGTTTTAGTCATTAAATTCCATTGTAGGTTCAAAGAAAAAGATGTGTATGTGTTGTAATGTATGTGTTGGGTAGAGTAGAAAAGGTTACTACTCATTTAAGTCACAATTGTCAATATATTTAATGGTATTATGTGTTTATTAAAAACATTTCCACTAACTCTAACCCTAGCACAGCTCTAGCTCTAACTCTAGCCCTAACCCTAACCCTACTCTAACCCAAGTGTTTGTTGAATACATTTCCACTAATTTTAACCCTAACACGCCTCTAACTCTAGCCCTAACCCCTTAGTACAGCTCTAACCCTAACCCTAACCCCAAACCTACCCCTAGCCATAACCCCAACCCTTACCCTAATTCTAACTCAAGTGTTTATTTAAAACATTTCCACTAACTTTAACCCTAACACACCTCTAACTATAGCCCTAAACCCTCTAGTACAGCTCTAACCCTACCCCTAACCATAACCCTACTCTAACCCAAGTGTTTATTGAAAACATTTCCACTAACTTTAAGCCTAACACACCTCTAACTCTAGAGCTTATCCCCTAGTACAGCTCTAACCCTACCCCTAACCCCAACCCTACCCCTAGCCATAACCCCAACCCTACCCCTACTCTAACCCAAGTATTTATTGAAAACATTTCCACTAACTTTAAGCCTAACACACCTCTAACTCTAGCCCTTATCCCCTAGTACAGCTCTAACCCTAACCCCAACCCTACCCCTACCCCTAACCCCAACCCTACCCCTAACCCCAACCCTACCCCTAGCCATAACCCCAACCCTAACCCTAATTCTAACCCAAGTGTTTATTTAAAACATTTCCACTAACTTTAACCCTAACACACCTCTAACTCTAGCCGAAAACAGGTTATATAAACTATGTGGATCTATGCTTTAAATAAAAGATCCGCCCTCCCTGATATTTATCACATTCTCCCAAATCATCAAAGCATGAACACAATATAAAAGGAAGATCAAAGTTGCTTTCAAACACCTCAGGATATATCTTTATTGTTTCCTTTTCTATCTTTATCTTCTCTCCTTCTTGCTCAGAAGGGTGGATATTACAGATTTGCCTCATGGGGTTTCATTTATAAGATCACACTGAAATATTAGCACTTCTAGCTGCTAGCCTGGCCTGACAGGATTTTTCCATTGTGTGTGTAGGTCAGTGTCTATGTACACATCTCTGAATTCTCCATAGCACCAGTCTGTTTTTAATAGAGAATATAAAACTAATAATGGTGTCATGGTATAGTTCCCCTTTGTTAGCAATAATGGATTGATCTTTGAGTTTTTTTCTTTTACTCGTCAAAACCTGCCAGAAGTTGGAATGGTTACTTCAGGTGTCAATAGTTTAAAATACATCAGTGTATGATGCCCTGTGATTGACCTTTGCCCATAGGACTGAATTACCTTTCACATCAGGATAAAGCAGTTCCAAACGATTCAGTAAGCATCAAACGATAGGAATATAAGTCAGTGGTTCTAAGACAGAGCTATTATGGGTTAAATGAGCCATATTTAAAGATATATCATACGTGCAATAACTTGTAATAATTCCACAGTAAAGGTAATTTGTAACCTTATTTAGGTTTGTTCAATAACAAGGCATTGAAATACAATGTTAAAAATAAATTCCAATTATCACAAAAATTAGGGAATATTTCATTACATTTTTTGGAGCAGTATATAATCTCCTACAGCATGGACAATTCCACCTATACAATCCCGTGCATACTCATGTTGCATTGTTTCCCTTTTCCCCTACATCACTCTCCTTGTGTTCTTCTTGGCACTCATCGTCACTTTGTCAACGTTTCGGGCCTACATTCTTTCCTTTGCCTTGCTTGTTCCAGCAGTCTTAATGCACGCATTCTTTTTTATTTTATTCTATTGACTGTGTAAGTATTGCCAAGTGTCAGAGGGGAGCATGGCCTGCAGGATATGAGCTGACACACTTTTATGAAGTGCTCTCATAAATGCTACTCAACTTCAAATATCCTCCACCCAGATCTGGCCAAATGCATCTGTGTGGGACCTGCTCGGTTCCGTTTCTTCTTCCGCAGGCCTTGTTGATCCACTTGAGCCAGTTCTGCTTGTACCGCTGAGCTGAATGTCTGGCGTGTTTAAGCAGAGAAGTCACCCATTTATTAAAGAGGACCATGATGAGGTTACTTCAGGTCACAATGAAAGTCACGAGCTGCTATGAGGTCAATGACCCTTGTACTAGCGCAGTGCTAATGGAGGAGGAAGGCCAAGTGAAGCAGCTTCCCAGAACTTGAATATTAAACAATGGATACAGCATAAAAAACAGTACAATGTTAACATAATTGCTTTACTTAGTCTTTTTATTAACTCCTGTTACTCGGATTTACCGAGCCATACATTATGTGTGAGAAGATCATTAATGAGTTAATCAGTACTGGACTGGAACCATAACTGAAAAGGTATTTAGAACATGAGGAGTGATGCAGTTGAATCAAATCTTTTACATTTATTTGATTCAAATTTCTATCATTTTACTTCCGTTGTGTTTACATTTGTTTCTAATCATAACCTTAAACTGAAATCTTCTAATTCAGAAAAACATTCTATTCCAGTTTATCCACAGACCACAACATCCTATGTCCTGCTGATGTCTGACTTGAAATTAGAAGGAACGTGATAAGTCCAGTCAATCATGTGTTTCAATGCCTGGTTCAGGGAGCAGATTGATTTCACACATGGTTGCAGTCCACAAGTTCCCTCAGGGAGAACCTCCAGCTTTTCAGGTGGAGCAATTTTTTTCTGTACCATACCCAGGTTTGAAAGCAGCTTTTTTGGTGAGCGAAATTCAGTCAACTCTCAGTGGAAAAAAGGCAAATTGAAATTTAATCATCAAGACCTTCTGAGCAAGATGGCATGTACTAAGTTATAAGAAATGCTCTTATTTTCTTACTTTTTCCAATAAAAAATATGAATAATGTATTTTGCCATATTTACTCACAAATCAGCTTTACTGAGTCTAGGCATGTAGGAAGCAAGATAAAGAGAACAATGGGCAATAAAACCCAAAACGAACATTAGAAAGAGATAAAAAAAGAACTCAACCCAACCCACTGGATTGTGGAATTTCAGATGAAAAATTATGAGATTAACAAGTTAAGAGACTAATTAAAACAGTTTAAAGCTGACTGACATAACCTTTACTTATTTCACATACATCCTTTGGCCTGATACAATCTTAAAGCTTCAATTTAAGCAAATCAAACATATTATTGTTATTATTATTATTATTATTATTATTATTATTATTATTATTATGCCATATATAATATTATAAGTTGCAGCATGATAGTACTGCGACTTGAACTGTGACTTGAGGTAATATTCTAGTAAATTATCCACAGTTTCCCACCATTGTTTGCATAAATAAGCATAACATTGATTTGCTTTACATTAAATAAAAAATATTACTAGAGAAGGTGTGGCTACAGGTGTAGAGGAGAGTAAGTACACAGTATGCATTAGAAAATACCCCACAATCAAATTCCTTCAAGTTGTATAAATCAGTCTCAAATAATGGAGGTTTACCAGATGCTTCATCTCCTGATGTCACTCTAACTGCTGAAAACCTTTTTGTGCAAATTTTAGCACTGCCCTTTGCTGTTAGCTGTTCTTGTCGGTTTTGTGTAGTAGACTACACTAGTAGACGTAACATACAGGCTAAACAATCACCCAACTGTACAATGTAACCATTTTAGTACTTGGAGAGAAGGCAGGAAGGAGTTTGTGGTGGGCTTTATTGGCTGAATGGTGGTCCAAAAACTACATATATCATATAAAACAACAGAATGCAGCACAACATGAAAACACCCCACAATTAGGGCATTCCACAAAATATACAGTGCACAATGTAGGGCAACTTAGAAAAACCTTTAACTGTGACTGGATAATGCTGGTTTATGGGCATGGGTCAGGATCATGGGTTAGGTAGTGGGTAAGAGTTGTTCCATTAGCTCTTGTTGGAAGCTTGATTGAATCCAGACATTTTATTGCCCTGGTGGGGATTAGTTGGATTAACACTTTGTGACCTCAGCGATGGAAATTTGGGTGAAAGTTAGGTCATGGGCAAAGCAGAGACAGGTGCTGGCTCTCCTCCTGTATCACTAACGTTTCACTGCAGAACACCTAGCGATAGATCTACAGCAAAATGCTTTTTACCTTAAATGTTTTTCACTTCAGAGCAAATCACTGCTTTTCTGTCTAGCCACTTATGGCATGTGTTCTCAGGAGTGCTCTTCCATTAGCCTCACGTCAGCCAGAAAGGCTACAGTTTATATATAGAAGAGATATTTATCTCGCTCAGCATATGGATACATGCTTTTTCCCATTTTCTTATTTCCTACAAGCAAACGCTTTTAAATAATTTTTGTTTTGAACATGTTTTTACTGGGGATGCTCGTCTTTATTGGGGATGCTGGTGACTAGCACATACTGGTCTGTGCTGGTTCTTGGATGGTTGTGACCAGTGCATGCTTTTTTGGGTATGCTGGTGACTAGCACATGCTGGTTGAACAACAAAACCAGCAAGATCATACTGGTCAACCAGCTTTGCTAGCAACGTTGTGCTGGTCTACCAGCAAAACCAACACCACACCAGCTTAAACCAGCATGGATCTGATGCTGGTCAATGCTTGTTTTTTTCAGCAGGGTAATAACTGCTTTAAAATTAAAGCTATTGTGAGTATCAAACAAGAAAGTTCATTTACCTCAGTAAAAGTGTTTTAAGAACAAGCAAATAACATTTAGCCTAAAGCAGTTTTAGCATATAAGCTTGCTTAACGGCCAACAAGCTGAACTGGGCTAATGTTAGCTAGCTCTATTTTTTGTTATTCTTCATTTTATAGTTTAAAACATACTATTTAGACTGACTATTTTTTCTACTGTATACTGTTGGATTGTATTTTTCGAGTACTACAGATGGCCACGGTGGCCGTGTGTGTTCCTTTGTTCCTCTTGGTGTTTATTTATTGACTTTGTTAGGAGAAAACTGCATGTCACTGTGAATCGCTAGACATAAAGATGAATTGACACAAACTTTTGCTGTGATGAACGACGTGATGAAAACAAAATAGTTCAGCGGGTTTCATACTAGCCTAACTGACCCAGGAAAAATGTACTGTGAGATTTCATAGTAAAACTATAAATAACTTGACAGTTATAATGTGAATTTTCACAGTTTGACCATAAAGATCACAAACGAATTTTGGATGGTAATTTGGCCACTTCATGGTTCTGCTGGCAAATGTCATAGTACAATTGTAAACTTGGTTAACCATGAACTGACCATAAATTATTTCACAGTTCTACTATGGATTTCGATGGTAATTTGGCCAGTTTCCTGGGGTTACACAGCTACAGGAAGAGTTGTTATACTGTACGAGTATGGAAAATATTAATGTTGCATCACCTTTGTGGAGCAACACTAATTGCATAGAGTCAGAGGACAATTATTAATGTACATTTATGCAATAGTTATAATTCACAGTTGAGCCGAGTTGGGTTCCGTCCATGACTCCAACAGTGTTAGCTTGGTGGTGATTTGATTAGAAGCAAAGCCATGACTGTTTAGAGATTCATATTCAGGATTTATCCTTTTGAGTTCGTTTTGAAAGCAACAGTAGATCCAAACTACTTCATGTATAACTGCGATAACTGCAATATTCATTATATCTGAATTAGAAACATGTGCATTAGAAATGGCTTTAGTGCAAACATATTCATCACTAGCCTGGTGCTGAGTAGTAAGTCTGGACAATGTGTCAACACTTAGTAGTTTAAGTGGAGTTCATGAACAGAGCAATTAATTTTAGTCGACATGAAACTGTTTCATACAGATGTGGAGGGTCATACATAATGGTGCCCTTTCCATTAGGAGGACAGAGAAAGAAAAAAGTGAATTTTAGACCTCGGAGCAGTGAGAGTGCCTCCATTTTCCTTGTGTATAAAGCAGGTAGCACTAGTGCTAAAAATGTGTTTGACATATACACTGACCAAACACATGAAAACACAAACAAATTATGTGCAGCTGTGCTGTGGTTATGTGGGAAGTTCAAATGGAAATCGAACTCATGAAATGCTTGACGTTCAGGCTACTTGGTTGCTACTGACTATATGATTTAGCTAGCGGTTAGCCGTCGATTCTTGTATCCATATATGTAAAGCCAGAGTGACCACATTATTTGGATAAAATTGTCAGTAATATAAACATTTACTTTATATTTGTACTTGGAAATAATTGCTTATAGAGTCAAACTGGGGAAAGTTAATGATTTAAAACATGGACTGCAGAGAATTGAAAAAGATAAACATATATTCAAATAATTTAACTGAAGTTATAAAGTACCTAAAAAAATACCTTAAATATATTAAATAAATAAAATAAGTACCTTAAAGAAAAAGATACCTAATTTAGGCACATTTAGGCAGAAATGAACATATTCAGGTTGTGTCTGAAGAAAGAAAGGGAAAGTTGCAAAACATGTCATACCGAGTTTGTGGATGCCATTATAGGCATTTTGTTGTTTGCCGTACTGCTGTTTTTCTGTTTTCTGTTTCTGTTTGTGTTTATGTGTGTGTGTGTGTGTGTGTGTGTGTGTGTGTGTGTGTGTGTGTGTGTGTGTGTGTGTGTGTGTGTGTGT
>JAUZSV010035128.1:0-15358 GCA_034780495.1 Parotocinclus cesarpintoi
TGAATTGTAACTATGACCTGCTCACAAAAATTAGGGGATATTTCGAAATCAATAAGAAGATCCCAAAAGAACTGCTTTACGTTCTGATCCTGTTCATGCCCCATCACTGTCAGTGCGTTTTGGCTGACTTGGGTGATGCCACTGAACAGTCAACATTTGGCACTTTCATCCAGTGTGACATTCTTCTATTCACCCCCATGAATATGTCACTTTCTACTCAATCTCCATAACTGAGTTTGCATCTCATAATGAAACAACTTTCTTTAACTTTTTATTTGCTTTTTTCTAGATCTGGAATAATGAATTAAAATCAAATACTTTTTTTTAATTGCTTTATTCTTTTTGTTATATCCCCTAATTTTTGAACGAGTCTTTGAGTTGTGCTTTTGGATTGTTTGTGGTGTGTTTTTTTTTTATTTTTATGAAGGTATTTTACAGATGATTGCTTCTTGGATTTACAGTTCTAATGGGTATGCCATATCCTCATTTTGCCAGTTCTCAACTTGCAGTGTGATCATGTTAGCAATGTTGTATAAACATCACATACACTACTCACAAACATTAAGGAATATTTCATTATGTAATTCATATAGTCACTATTTTTTGTGAGCAGTATACTAAGGATAAATAGTTTCAGGAAAAATCCTAACCAGGCAAGTCAAACTTAAAGTACTTTATTGTCACTGTTAATAGGCAAAAGAAGCAGGAACAACATGTATACATACAGAACAATCTAATTTGGTTTTGTGCTATAACCAGTGATTTAACTGTTACTCCCAACTGTTGTTGTATACGAATAGTAATTCCAATGTTTTTGCAACTGTTGAATGTTTACTGAACCCCTTATGTGCAACTAGTACTTAAGGATGTAGCATCAATCTATTAGAACATGGTAAGTGAAAGTGAAGTGGAAAGTGCAATCACTGTAAACAATTTTAGTTTTTAAGCTTTTGAGGGTAGCTCAAAGTGGCATGAACACAGTGTTTTGTATATTTCTGCGTCTATGGACTGAAAAAAGCTTTAATGTGAAATTTGCCTCCCCTTTCACTTTGCTATGGAATGCCCTCAGCTTCCAACAATATGCCAGTCCACAGTAACTTAGATGTGTGGAATTGGGTTTTTCAGATATGAACAAATGTTGTACTAATGATAGTGGGTTAGTGTATTAAACATGTGGCATGCATTATTGCCACAACAAGTTCTGATACCATAGTTCGACTGTATATTAAACTTTTAATATTTTGCTTGAGTCCTTTCCCAGTGCAATTATGGCTTAGATTCTGAATCAGATTTTACTATTTTCTACAGACTGACCACATCACAGGTTAACAGTTTCAAAGTAATGATAAAACAAAAATAAAAACAACATAACTGTATACCCAAACAATAAATGTGGCTGGACAATGCTTCCCAAACTTTGAATAAGCCTTTAATCCACACTCTTGATACCCATTCAGTTTTGTAATTGAATGTGTATATCTGGATCTAACAGATAAAGGTGTAGACCTACATGTGAATAAATAATGGAAACAGTTCATTTCATTGTGGCATTTATTTGGTCTTTTTTACTGATTTGTAAATTATTAGATACTTTTTGTGAACTAAAAGGGTTTAGCATGGTGCAAAAGCCCTGTTTTTCAGTGACTGCATACAGAGGCAAACCCTTGGCATCAAAAGCTACGTTAGAGTTTATAATTCGTTTCACTCTTTGAGTTACGCTGAAGTTTAGACAGTGCTTGCTCGTGTCTGTTCCTGCACAGCACAATTACTCGGCATTCCTGCACTTCTACATTTCTGAGCTCTGATTTGTGTTTTTGTCAACATTATCAATTAACTTTTAAATAATGGATTTTTTTTACTTTTTAAAGTCATTGCTTAATCCTCCACAATGCAATGGATCTAAGAATGAATTTTGGGACCCACCAGTAGCCTTGGCATTGTGTTGTAAAAAAAAAACAGATCTTCAACTGAAATTAAATTTCAAGTGATTTCTATGTGAAGCAATTTTCAAGTGACAGAGTAAAATACTTTCTATTACATGTAAAGACAGAGTTTTATTTACTATTGTCTAAGCTTCACAATGCCTGCATCACACAGTCTCATTTAGCCACAGTATGCTTGTCTGGGTTAGTTGGTTGGTGCTCATACCATGAAGGGGGAAACTACTTGAAACATGGTACAGAGAAATGTATGCCCTGGATAGAATACCTGTCAATCATTTGGCCAGCAGAAGTCATGTCAGTATTGCCAAGGGTCATCGTCTTACGGGTCTCAACTTCACACGGCACCACCAGGACTAGATACCAAGTCACAGGTGTGTTAGGACATATATTAGACTGCTGTAATGCTGAGTATTATTTTGGATTCATGTTATGGCTTATATCTTACAATCCAACCACGACCATTGATGTACGTGTGAAGATTGTGACACTATAAATGTCCCTAATTTTACTGTACATTATAATTGTACAATTATAATAAAGTCATTAACCTATGTTACTCTTGCTTTACTAAATCTCAAATACTGGGGCAAAAACTTTGAGGAATAACAATTAAAAACGGTGTGTTGTTCTTGTATAAAAATTTAAACAAAAGATAATTTAGTCCCCTGCAATAAAAAATTAGGGTTCTCATTAATAACGTTTTATACGCCCGAGTTCAAAACTGGAGGTGCATTAATGTTGACAAAATCAAGAACATTAGAAATCCAATAAGAAAATGCATCGTCCCACCCAATGATGGCCACCGTTACATTTTTGAATCACGATGCATCGTGTTACAATGCATAGTTATACCCTTACACATGTATGAATACTGATTGAGCTACTTAAGAAATTAATAAATTGTATAATGTTTCATTCACATAGTATTATGTATTCACATAGTATTCTGACTATTCTGTAAATATTGTCTACACTACCTATAAACAGTTTTAATGAATTGGTTTTTAAAGCAAATATACTCCTATTTGTTTAGTATTTTCCTTTTTTTCCTTCCTTTTTTCTTTTATATTGGGATTAATCTCATTAACTACAAATAACCTTTAATAACCTTATTTTTTTAAACATCTGTCCCAAGGGTGCCAATAATTATGGTGCTCTTAGTGTAAAATTGGCCTTCAGTGTAACCCATTAGGTCTTGTTGCACAGTGTTTCCCTGTCTCTGTTATATCCTCAGGAGCAGTGGGGTTCAGGATCTGAACATCAGACAAACGTTTCATGTGCCTGGCATTTAATCTCAACGAATGTGAATCACAACTCAAAATAAATCCACTCATTCTCCTCCTCACCCTGAGCTCTAAGATCATACTGAGCCGTTGATACGAACTCAAAGATCATATTTATTCACTGCAGACCTTACCCTGTGCATGTGATCCAGGGTTGAGGGCAATATATTGTGTTTATTAAATAAGCATTTATTTTTGTCTTTTTTTTTTGTCAGGTGCTGGAGAATCAGGGAAGAGCACAATAGTGAAGCAGATGAAGTGAGTCTGATTTTCGTTTTACACTTGCACATCCATGGCCAGTGTAAACCAAATTAAATAAACTCTTACTAAAGATGTAATACAATAAATGTCCAAAACCAGTTTTTTTAGATCCTGATTTCAGTCTTAAGCCTATCAGACATTTTTGTTCATTTTCTGAAGGAAACATTTACCAACACTTCTGCAGACCACTTTCTAATGTGTTTAATTTAATGAATGTGTTTAATGTGCCTTAAAATACATTGTAAAATAGGAACACTTATGCTAATGATCCATACGTGTTGTTTGTACATAACCAATGAATGGTTGGTAAAAAATATGCTAAATTGGCTAGTCATTGGTGAGACAGTGTTAACATCTATTCTGGTGTATTTATTGCTAAAACCTATCCGTTTAAAATTAGAATCATTCATGAGGATGGCTACTCAGAAGAGGAATGCAAACAGTACAAGGTGGTGGTGTACAGCAACACTATCCAATCCATCATTGCTATCATCAGAGCTATGGGCCGTTTAAAGATCCACTTTGGTGATCAGACGAGAGCAGTAAGTCTCCCTACACTGATTAATATTATGTGTTGTGCTTGACTTGTTGCTTACTATCACTGTGTTTGGTCCTCAGGACGATGCACGGCAGCTATTTGTGCTTGCCGGGACTGCGGAGGAAGGAGTCATGACTGCTGAGCTGGCTGGAGTCATTCGCAGGCTTTGGAGAGACAGTGGAGTGCAGAGTTGCTTTGCCAGATCCAGAGAGTATCAGCTCAATGACTCGGCCTCCTAGTATGTAATCATTATAATAACATGCTTATTTCAGGGAGAAATGTACTGGATCAGATTTCTTCTAACTGGTGATTTACTTCTCAGGATTTAGGTGCTGGGCAGGGCTTGGCCAGTAGCTGTTGCCACCAATAAATTAGAATTTAAAGTTTGCAGTCTCTCTGGGCCTGTTTTATTACAAGACATTATTTTGCTATTGGTTTAGAGTATATTCTGTTCCATAGTGCCATTAGCCAGTTAATTTTCCTAGCGTTGTGACTCAGATCGTTGGCTCATTATTAATATCTAATGATCAGTTATAATAATCCAGTGATTTTGTTAGAGCTTGTCTAGTGTAAGTGATTACAGCAGTCACATCTTAAGCTGTTACTGTGATCTTTATCCAGCACAGGAGCAACACAGTGAGGACATACTCAAACTATTCCTGGTTTTCTTGTACTGTGCCAGATTGTGTCCACTAGATTGCTATCCTATGCTCACACTGCACTTAAATGTTTTCGGACTGAACACACCATGGTTGTACTTACTTTGTTGGCTTTTTTTAAAGTTGTTTTAGGCATGCTGATGCAATGGCTCTTAATGCACCTTATAAAAGACTCGTATGATATATCTGGCTAATTGTGCTGCACGTATAAGGATTTTACAGGCTCACAGCGGGAAGTTCCTGGGTTGGATTCCAGGTTGAGCGGTATCTGTGTGGAGTTTGCATGTCCTTTTCATGTCTACGTTGGTTTACTCCAGTTTCATCCCACATTCCAAAGACATGCATTAGCTTTGATTACTGATTACGCTAAATGGGCCCTAGTGTGTGTATTTTTCCGGATGTGCCCTACGATGGATTGGTTACCCGTCTAGGGTTGTTCGCCCATGACCCAGTAAATGATTAAGCAAATAAAGTGAATGAATGAGCTGTTTCCATGCTTGGGCACGGAATAGCGATCATACTACTTGTGTAATTACTTATGGGAATTCATAACCACAAATGACATCCTCTTAGAAATGAGTTCTGTTTCTCGGTGGGCTAATCACACAGATTTAAATCTTTATATACTGGTACTGCGACAGCATGGTGTTGCAGTGGTAAGCAGATCTCCAGTTCGGTCCTAACCCTGGGCTCTGTGTCTTTTACATTTTACATTTTGTGTTTGCATTTACATTCCAAAGACCACACGTAATTGATGTTTCCAAAATGCTCCTTAGTGGGTGAGTATGTATGTGTGAGTGTATGTTCCTTACATTTGAACTGCCTTGTGCCCTGTGTGGCTGGTTAGGCACCAGCTCTCCCGTGACTCTGACCAGGGTAAGCGCATAAGACAATTAATTAATGAATTCTTGTGTAGTATATGTATACAGCTGATGTTTTTTTTTCTCTCATATATAAGATTAGAGACACAGATTTCAGTTCAGTATTTTTGTCCTTTTATTTATGTACAACATGTAGATAATTATAATAGGCTTGTATTTGTTGTTGTGTATTTTTTAATATCGTCATCTGATGGCTTCAGCAGCAGATAGTCTGAAATATGGGTTCATGTTTTGATACTTGGGTGTGTATTACAGGACAAAATGTTCTGCTTTTTAGAAATACTTCTTACCGAACTCCTACATTTTTTTGAAATTATGTTAAAGGATGTGCTGGACCTTATGTCTTTATTGTTTCATCAGCTGACCGTCACAGACAATACCTTGATATGTGAGGAGTTTGCAAAAGGAAGGAAACATTGCTGTATGAAACGTTGAATGAGATCTCAAAGCTTACAAGATTTTCTTTTGGCAAGTTCAGGCAGGGCTCTGTAGTCTGGAAGTGATTCTACAGGTCATTCAGGACAGACGCTGTCTTGTTCTTCAGAGTGTGGTGGTTTAGAAATTGTTGCTCGGGAGGCTAGCTGGTTTGCAGCTGAGGTGAGCTTTACAAGCTGCATTCCTGACCTGCTCTCTTTTCCTTTTCAGCCAATCAATAACTTGTATTTGTTTAAACATGGTAAGTTCATGGCAAAAGGAATCAGGAGCTGAAGCAGCAGGTCTTTACTTTGGCATTGTATCAGAAGAGGATTGGTCTGTGGTGAATGGTGAGATTAGGTGTTTAGTCATTCAGTCATGCGAGGGCGAGCAGCCCAGCCCTTAATTACTGTATATTTCATTATTCATATCTATTATTTTATAATCTTTCATTTTTTAAACTGTGACTTTTCATTTTTTTATTTTTATACAGTATTTAGACTTATTTTTGTCCATCCAGGCACGGAAATGCAAGGATGTTTTAGTCATAGAAAGGTTTGACTAGGATTTTAATGCTTTTATGAGTCAGTGGAACAAAACAATGCAATATCATTATGTAATATAATTAATCCAATGTGTGTTTTAGTAAGGATTATAAACAGGATT
The DNA here is from genome assembly GCA_034780495.1 of Parotocinclus cesarpintoi. Classification (NCBI taxonomy): domain Eukaryota; kingdom Metazoa; phylum Chordata; class Actinopteri; order Siluriformes; family Loricariidae; genus Parotocinclus; species Parotocinclus cesarpintoi. The sequence goes on from JAUZSV010035128.1 coordinate 6,646, forward strand.
TCTAGTGCTATGAAGTTTAGTTATTGCAACAATGCAAGTGGAAAATAGAGATGTCTTATTAAGTATAGGGATTTTGCAATAATACATTATTGTGTCCAGTTTTCCTGCTCAGATTTATGCTGTTAACTTTCACAACATTGTTTTGTCAACCCTGTGTTGCTTTTGATCATGGATCTTTTATTGTTTGTACTGCCAAATTTGGATAGAAGTAGAAATATCTCATAAAAAGCTATATATCCTATAATGACAATGTTTCATAACCAACAGGTTTTGTTTGCCTTTACAGCTCTACTGCACTGAAATATGGTTTGATTTATTTAATATTGCTTATATTACTGCTTATGCATTACTTTGTGTTGCAACACAAGAAGTGTTGTGGGATGCTTGCATTATCTTCCACGAAAGGAAAGTTGTTTCCAACTGCTCCAGTACCAGTGAGTTATACCAGCAATCAGTAATCAATTTCTGATCGTGTGGAGCTCGATATGACAACCAATTCTGATGCCAGCACAAAGCATGATTCCACCACCACCAACGGCGTCCCTTTCTCTCATGAAATGCGGATTCTCCAGTGTTCCTCGTTCACGCCAGATCAGGACACAATGATTTTCAGGCTGCAAACTGAACTGTGACTCATCAGAGAAGAGGACCATTCATCATGGGTCCAGTGACGATGCTAATCAGCTCACCTTCTACAAGTTCTACAGTGTTCAGAAGATAGAAGAATGCATACCATTGGTCACTGGGCCTGCAGTACATCACAATGGAGCCAAATTTGTATGGTCTTTATGGTGCATATCCATCGTCCAGTGGCAGCAAGAAACTGTCCCAGCAACTGTTGTATGCTGCGCCAGCTACTTTTTGCCAGTAAGGTCAAGTAGCGGTCATCTCTTGCTGTTGTGACAGTTGGATGGCCTTTCCCTAGTCTTCTTTATTTTGTTGCAGGCTCTGTAAAGCGATTTCACAGTCTGCTAAACATACTTCGGGATATTTCAAGTGCTGTTGTCACTGTTATGTGTTTGACCAGCTACAAGATGTCCAATGTTTCTCAAAACTTCACATTCAGGCAAATTGTCTTGTAGAGGCTGAGCAAGGTCTGGGAAATGGCAGGATGTGCACATTCAAGATCAGGGAACATTTAAATTTCAGCCTTTTATATAGTGCATTTTCACCAATTAAATAAAGTCTCATTTGCTTTATAGAACTTGGATTTGTTGTTTTCGTTTCTTATGTTCTTGCTTAATAAAAAAAGATCAAATGCTTCTTTTATAATGGCTCGTATTCATTTTGAGGCTCGGTGGGTAGCACCGCTGCCTCACAACAAGAAGGTCCAGGTTTAGTCCCAGGGTGGAGCGGCTAGGCTACCCTGTGGGGAGTCTGCATGTCCTCCCAGTGCCTGCGTGGGTTTACTCCGGGTACTTCGGTTTCCTCCCACAGTCCAAAGACGTGTGTTAGGTGAATTGGTGTCTCGAAATTGTCATTGACTTGTATGCATGACGGGTCTTGGAATGAACTTCTGTGTGGATCTAACCTTGTGCGTGTCTCTGGATGGCCACTGATGCCGATAAGTGGACCAATTCAAGGACCAGTAGCAAAGGGCACAAGATGGGAACTACCACGTGGCAGGGCATTAATTCATCATTGGGGTGTAAAAACGCACACACAGTTAGTTACACTAGGCTTCCTTGGAAATTCCAGCTGACTTATGTCTTTGGAATGTGGGGGGAAACCCATGCAGACAGATTGAGAGAGTCTCCAAACTCCGCGTAGGCAGCAGACAGGTCAGGACTCAAATCCAGGTCTCTGGAGCTAAATGCCAATCACAAAACCTGAAATAAGGACTACAGCTCAGTTCCATATTGTTTTTGTGGTTTTGTGCCATGCTAATAAATGTAAAGTATCTGCTACTTTTTAAAATTTGTGCTGTATGTGTTGTCAAAACTGTCTTGACTCACCTGCAAGTTCCAGAGACTTCCATTACATTCTAGTTACTGTGCTATTTGTAATTGTTCACAGTTCTGGTTATGGATTCAATTTGCAGATACAATAGCGTTAAGATGATAACAGTCTAAGAATTTAATTCTGTCTTTTTTTGGGTGTGGCTAGTCTCGTATTAGTTAGTTTTCCTTTACCACTTTCAAATGAAGTCTAGATGTAACTATTTAAGATACAGTACTTTGAAGCAGCTTTTAATAAATTAATTTAATTAATTATAATGCTGCTTTTTTATCTCTTGTAGTTATCTGAATGATCTGGAGAGAATATCCCAGCAGGGCTACATGCCCACACAGCAAGATGTACTGAGAACTCGTGTCAAAACTACAGGCATTGTCGAGACTCATTTCACCTTCAAAGAGCTCTACTTCAAGTTAGTAATGTTTTGTAACTCAGACCTTCATTGGTCGCACACATTCTGCTGTGATGCGTGATTGTTGTATGTATATGATATAGTGTGTGTTTGTGAAACAGGATGTTTGATGTAGGTGGCCAGCGCTCTGAGAGGAAGAAATGGATTCACTGCTTTGAGGGTGTCACAGCCATCATCTTCTGTGTGGCATTGAGTGATTATGACTTGGTGCTGGCTGAGGATGAAGAGATGGTGCGTCTGCTTCCTTTAAGCCATGCTCTACACATAATTTGAGCTCATACTCTAGTCTAGTTCTTACATTTACCATATTTAACAGGCATCTATATTTAGCGGGACTTACAAGTGCTTTATATATGTGTTGTTGTTCTAACAACTGTTTTTATAAACTGTTTTATGCATGTTTAATGTGCAGGGTTTTTTTTTCATAGGCAAGTAACCATTTCATAGATAAGTAACCATTGCAGAATTCCTGTGGAAATGTAAACTTGCACAGACTTGAATACATGATCAATTAATATTTGTAAACAAATTATTTGATTTGCTTGTTTCTTTTCCTTTTGAATATATATTTTTCTGAGAGATAAACATTTTGTTTTGCCAACTAAGGCCAGACTTTTAAAATTGCTCCCTACTTAAGAATCTACTGAGAATGGAGGAAAAAAATACAAATAAATCTTAATTTTTCAACACTTTTCAATTTCTCGAGGACGACGTGGAATCAATACAAGGAAGGAGGAAGAAATAAAAATTCATTTTTTATTAAAAAAAAAAAAACATTTATTTAACCTACAAATTAAATTAAAGTGAATCTGGGAAAAAAATGTAATGAACAGAAGAAAACCGTTGGCTCTCCACCGGAGAAAAAGCCAAAAAAATAATTTTTTACATAAAAAAAAAAAATTCAACCATTGGTGCTGCGGCGGATCTGAGAAATACAAATAAAAAAAAATATATTTTTTTGTATTCTTTAAATATGATCGTCAGCGAAACAAGCAATAAAAAAAAGTCTGGCCTTATTAAGGTCTGGTTATTATAGCAGGTAGATGAGCAACACCTGAACACCTGGAGTCACGTGACCGCTCTGTATCACGTGACTCCACCAAGCGACATCTCCTCCACGTTATAAATGTAGTGGATTAAAAGCTGCAGGGCTCAGAAATCTGCAGGATCGCTGCTTATTTTAATGAGGTGAGGATTTAGAGTTGCTTTGGAATTAAACCCCCTTTATTGTTCGTGCACATGCGTGAAATTATGTTTAAAGTCATTTTTGGGAGGTGACCCTTTAAAAGTTGCTGTCAGGATGAGTGGAGACCGAGGCAGGACGGAGTTTTTTGAACTGTAATTAAAATTGGATATGAATGAACTTCAAATTTAAAAAGTAGATGTGTTAGCGTTTAACTGGCGAGCCGTAATTGGTCACGTGGCTCTGGCACGTCTCGTGCGTGCACTTATTAAAATTAAATTCAACACAAAAAACATTTAGTCTGATCCTATTTAAAGCAATGTTATTAATCCGGTTTTTTCTTGAATTGCAACTTTTTTTTTTTATTGCTCGCTCTATTTTGGGGTTGCTGTGAGGAACATCAGCTTTAAATCCCTTTTTTTTTCCCCAAAAAAAGTTATGGACTATTAAAAATCAAGACCTAAATATTTGGGGAAAGTGTGCGTTTTGTGCGCGCGCGCTCGAGCGGCTTCAAACAATCGCCTCAGAGGAGCTACTTTGTAATTTCTTGAGGAAATGGTCTTGCCTTTTGATTTCTTTTTTAAAATAAACGAAGGCCTTCAAACGCCAAAAAATCGCGGTGTTCAACAGGTACGAGTCGCGGTCACCTTTTTAAACGGGCGAACTGTTCGGAGAACTTTACTTGTTCTTAGAACTCAAACCTGGGACGTGATTTAAGTAAGAATCTCTAGGGTCACGGCACCATTTTAAGGCCCAAATGTACAAGCGGTGTGTTTTGCAGTTCCATTTCGGGTGAATTTGCATTTGTGTAAAAGCTAACGTTGCTCTAAAATCTCAAATATTGTCCTGCTTGCCTTCCTTTGTTTATTCAGAATCTATTCCTGCTTAATTCAGTTCATGTTTCGAGACGCCAGTTGCCCTAAGTCCTGCAGTCCTGACCCCTTGTGTTTGAGACACTGGCATATACCAATTGCATTGGCACCACCTAAGAGATTGGCATGTGCCAGTTTAGTCAGAAACTCGGAGACACTGGAATTTTCCGGTGCATGCATTGGCATATTTTGCTTCCTTAGGCGCTCGAATTGTCCAAATAAATAAGAAAAATAAGTAAATAAACAAATGCGGTTTTTTGTACTATAATCCTCTCAAAAAACTTTTTTTGTGAGGAATTTAAAATGTGAAAGTGTAAATAAAATGCTTAAGTACAGTTATAAAAAAAAAAAAAAAAAAAAGGTTCTTGTACTACTGTCCGGTCATGAGGGGCGTCCTAATATTATCGTCTTGTCCAGCGAACAGGAACAGAAGTATGAGTTCAGAGCTTGCCGCTTCGGTCGATCTCAGAAACCTCCCCAGGCGTGCCAGAGAAGATCCTGAAACAACTCAGTCGTCCATCTTGTGTCTCCTCCAGGAGCTTGCGACGCCCACCAACCAGCCTGGTCTGGAAGCTAAAGGCCTCCATGATGTCCCCAGCGAGAAGACCGTCCAGCGCAGCCCCGCGTCCCGGGAGAAGAACGGTCAGGGGGTTGGTAACGGCTTTGCAGGAGCTTTCTCGGTCCTGAGCAGCAGTCCGTGGGAGGTCATGAGTCTCATAAATCTCCAGTGTGAGCGTTTGCTGAACTCCGAAGATGCGAACGGTGAGGAAGAAGGCTCGACCATGGAGCAGAACGTTAAGGTCGAAAGTGAAGATCTCGGAGAAGCTTCAGGCCGGGCAGAGCGGTCTGAACGTTCTGCAGTGGAGATGGACTCTGTTTGCTTCTCCGTCCCACACACGATCGACAGTGAACATTTTTCCACCCGGCCAACGAGTGAGGACGGAGCCAAAATGAACGCAGAAGATCTGGCTGATCTCATATCGAAAAACGAAGAGGACGTCCTGCGTTCTGGCGGCGCAACACCGGAAGGAAGCGGCTACCTGGTGGAAGCGCCGCAGCTCCCGCTCGACTTGTCGAAAAAAGCAGACGACGGTCAGGCGGGCGTCCACCTTTCAGAACCGGAAGTCAAAATGTCCAACGAGCCACTCCCAGGTTCTGAGATTAGCTCGGTGGACTTCACGTCGTCCCTGGTCGACTCCAGCACGTGCTTCGCCTACGATGACGAGAATGCGGATTCAGAATCGCCATCCCAGTCCATGGAAACCTCCCAATCAAGAACAGACCTCAACAACAACAACATCAGCGAAGACGAGAAGCTCCAGGACGTTGAAGAAGCTCAGCGCAGTTGGGGCACCCGCAAGAGGACGCCCAGGAAGCAATCGCACCCCGAGCGCAGCCCGGACCTGCAGGATCCAGAGCTGCAGGGAGTGATGTTCAGCATGCACACGGAGCTGGACCACGGCACGGACCAGTGCCGCCTCCTCATCACCTCCAACTACAGGCAAGTGATGCAGCAGGTTCCTCAAAATGTAAATATTGTTAGGTTTGAGTACCGTGAACTCCAGGTTTGAGAAACCATGGATTAAACGATGCTTGGCTGGTATTGAGGGGCCACGAAGTGTGCCCAGAAAATGCCCCAGACCATTACACCACCAACATCCTGAACTGTGGAACCGTCCATGTTTGGAGGAAGGATGGATCCATCACGCTTTCGTGTTCTGACCCAAATTCTGAGCCTAATATTCAATGTCAGAGCAGAATTCGAGACTTCAGATGTTCTATACAATTTTGGTGAACCCATGCCACCCATTGTGGTCTTCTCCATCTCTAGTCCGTCTGCTTCAGGGTTTGATTTGATGGTCTGCAAGTTGAGATGCCTCAGTTGTAACCCATGGTTATCAACATGACCTTTATAACCAAAGTACTGCCCTCACTGGGTATTTCCTCTCTGACCATTCGGTCATATGATTGGCTGTTTAGCTTTGTGCCTTAACGAGCCGTTAAAGAGCAGGACCTTCTCCATGGGTTGGTCCTCCATGCACAAGAATGCCAGAAGCAAAGTTTTTTTTTTTTAGCAGAACGTTCCCCCAGAGCGTCATACTCCCAATGTTGGCTAAACGAATTGTTTGGAAATGTGGCCATGGTGGGTAGTCTGTTTTGTTTTTTTTCAGCGAGTTGTGCCAGCGTGGCCGGAGAGGCCGAGGCGGTGGCAGGTCCAGATTGATGCAGGGCTCTCAGCGGACCAGCAGCTCTGAGGAGGAGAGCGACTCGGCCAGCGTGAGCAGTGAGTACCAAAACTCAACCAGTATCAACCACCAAAACCTGAAAAAGACTCGCGCGGTTTTGGGTGAGGGAGGGGAGACCGATCATTCAATCAGCAACCTTTGTCCGACTCTCGCGCTCTGACCTTGTCACCCAAGTCCTAAAATAATCACGATTTATTCATTCAGGTCCGATTTCTGTACTCACCAGCAGGTGGCGCACGTGGCCGATATAGCGCCAGAGCTCGAGTGATTTGGGGAGATAAAATTTCTACGCAACCCTGAGAGAAAAGAAAAGGATTAATTTTTTGGGGGGTCCAGGCGTGAAGTTACAAAAGGTTAAATGTTTTGGGAAATGAATGGCAAATTTAAAAATCCATAATGATTTTTCAGCCTGCGGGTTATAATAATACATTTTCCTTCTGCTCCCGATTTGGTTTTGCCACTGCATTATAGACTTGGCACCGGTTTTACACCTGGCACAACTCTTCCCTCTGATTCGGGCATGGGCCCTGGCACAAGTACACCCTCCCCAATAACAGGCGCCCCCCCCCCCCCGCCCCCCTTAAATGTGCCCTTCGTACTGCAACAAAAAGTTTGTTTACCATAAAACCTTCAGGATCAGCAACGTTTAAATAAATCTTGCATTTAATTACCATTTCTGTATAATAAATACTAAAACACCACACACACACACACACACACACACACACAATCAGTTGCTCTTAAATCAAGCAGTTAGTCTGAGATCCTCAGAACTCATTGCAGACGTAATGATTTTTGGCCACGATTTAAGCTTTTGGATTAATTGAAGTTCTTTACTTCACGTTTAAGGGATTCCATCTCTCCAGACCTCCGAGCATCGGTCCGTCTCGTTTCTGGTAGAACACGGCGCCTGACCGCAGCCTCGTTTATTTTTGCGTGAGGTTTCTGTGAAGCGGGTCGTTGTAGGTCAGATGCTCACTTTGCCCCTGTGTTTGCTCGTTAGAGAAGATCTGCGCTTCCTGCCGCACCAGGAAAACTCCTCTGTGGAGAGACGCCGAAGACGGGACGCCGCTCTGCAACGCCTGCGGGATCAGGTGAGGGGCGAGGCTTCAGCTCGGACCCCAAAACTTTTAGATCTGCAGAGATGAACGTTTGTTTTTTATTACACGGCCACACTTTTTTTTTTTGTTGTTTGTTTGTTTGTTTTTTTAACCTTGCTTTTTAATTCATACTGCTCAAAAAAAGGGACCTTTAAAAATAAAATAACCCCTCATTTTTTTTTTTTTGACCAGTACATCTTATAAAAACTGACCTTGAATGGGTGACGTTACTGGGAAATTCACCCAGCTCTCTAGTGGCTTTCGTTCTGGATGTTTAGTTCTTACCATGAGACTTTTTATTTATTTTTGATTGGGCCGAGAATTTAAATGAACTTTTTCTCCTTGCCGCTGTTGCCCTAGGCTTCCTCAGACTGGGATTAGAAGGTAATTCAAAATTGCGAAGCCGCTTGAAGACGATGCTGCAGAAATAAATGCAGCATGAGCTCAGGTGGCACTTTGTGATAAAACAGAAACATTATAATAATTATATAAACTGTTTATTGCTGCTTTGAAGAGAGATGTAGGACTGCGCTTGTTTATGTAATGCATCTTTTTTTTCCCCTTATTCCTTAACAATGGTGAAGAACAAAAGGTTAATTAAACCCAAAACTAACGTTGAAATTAGTTTATGACATGAAGGGAATCTGTTTAAAGGCTTGGCGCTTTAGATGATCTTAAAATTCAATTCAAATGTATTTATATAGAGCATCGTCTCAAAGCAGCTTTATAATTATATTATATTAAAAGGCCAATCTCAAAATGAGCAAGCCTAGGGTGACAGTGGCAAGGAAAATCCCTGAAAGTAGAAGAAAGAAACCTTGGGAGGAACCAAGACTCAAAAAGGGACCCGACCTCCATGGGGGGTAAATAAATACTTAAAAGTATATTAAATTATAGCAAAATTAGGTTAATAATTGTATTCAATTAATCAATTAAATAAATTA
>JAUZSV010035238.1:0-15358 GCA_034780495.1 Parotocinclus cesarpintoi
AGTTTCATTATAGACTGAATTCATTCAAACCCTACGATGTTACCCAAACGTTCTGCAAGTTCTACAGCTAAAATAGTCTAGAAATACTTCAATAAATATAGAGTCCCTACTTCACGGATTTTTGTTTATCGCGGGTGGTCCTGGAACGTAACCCCCGCCATAAACGAGAGAACACTATAAGTTTGCGCGACATAAAGTCCGTTCAGGCAATGTCCATCTGCATAAATATTGCTTAGTGTACTTATTATGATTAGGATAGCTACCCTTCATCACCCTATATACATCACCTTGCCAGAAACACTGTTTTAGTAGAGCAGCCTTTGGTGCATGTTTAAGTAAACAAAAAATGTATTAACACATGCAGCATCAGCGTGAGCAGACTACATGCTGAGCAGCTGGCGTACAGTTCTGAATTAATTTCTGAATTGAAATCTGTCTAACTGAGGATTGGAAAGAGGAGGTGGGGGTTGCTGCTCTCTTGTGAAAAATACAGTAGCAAATATGTGGCGCCGTCGGATAAAAGACAGTTTCCCATTTTATAAATATGTTTGTGTGAGAGAGAGAGAAATAGATGGGGTATAAAAGATCAAAAATCTGCATGCAGCTCTACAGTGAGATAAGATTTTTCCCATGTACCTATTTTAACTAGTGGTAAAAAGGAAAATCTAGATTTGTTGACATTACATAAATCAATACATGGGAAACATTGTAGTATATTTTAATATGAATATGAAGTACGGTATATAGTAAGGTGTTTGGACAACGTCCAGAATGCATAATGCGATAATAAGTCTGCCAAGAAGTTGAACACGTTGAACACAACTCCAAATCAATAAAATAATCAAAAATAAATGAATCAGGAGCTGCTCGAAAACAAGAGCTGCTCTTCGATTTGTCTTAGCCTAAATCTATGGATTAGAAAAATGTACCTTGGTACACAGCTATTTCTGGATAACTCACTGACTCACTGTTCCAAAGGGCTGAAAGTCTCTAAACTCAGACATAACTAAACTAAACGCTAAATCTTTCCTAATGGTACTTACGGAATTATGACTGATGACAAACAACATTCAACAAATGTATGGAACAAATATGCTGATAAATATAGGCAATCCAGACAATTGCCAAGTTGGCTATGGCACACCCCTGTGTGTCTCCATAGCCCTTTAGAGTCCTTGGAGGTAATTAATCATGAATGACCATACAGGACTAAAAATACTTGACTAAACTTGGCCTGCCATGCCCTGATGGTGGTGAAGATGCTTGGCATAGCAATGTGGAATCTATTCCAATCCCCTTGTTCGTGCATATTGAAAGCACGTCTCATGTATTGCTAGTGACACTAGGACTGGGCACTGTGAATTTAAATGAAGCTAAAATTAGATGTGATGATTTAGCGATATAATTTAGACACTCAATATCTTGGATACTGAAATAAGACAAAAAAGTGCACAAGCACTGGGCAGATCCATCACAGGGCAGCACCATAGACCCGGAAACACCACCTACAGGACCCTGACACTTCCTGGCAAGGTACAACTCAGACCGAAGACAGACCGAAACTCAACACTTACCCAGAACAGAGCCTGGTATGAAGCCAGCAACTTTGGATATGGAGAGGACATGGATGGAAACTGGTAGTAAAAGACTCACCTGGCCAACATAATGCAAGGTGGGATCAAATCTGGCAGAGATATATTGAACTTTGACATTGACTAGGCAGAACAGGGACACAAAATGACGTGAGATCCGTGGTGTTGGCGAAGTACTAAAACAAATGTGCACCAATGTGGTTTAGTTCAAAACAGTCCAAATCTGTTTTCTTATTTCATCTCTTATTCACTCAGAAGTAAATACAGTCGATTCCGATTAATAGGACCACATTGGGACGCAATCGTTTTGCTACGTAACATATTAAATGTTTATCAAACCTTTATTGTACGATTTACACGAATAGCGAACGTACAAACAAGAACTACTGTTGCTTTCGAACTTTGTTCGAAGTTTTTTGAAACGATCTACAACACAATGTATAGGTACTCAGCATGTGAAGCATAATGCTGTAAAAAACAAGTTCTTACTAAGTTCCAGTCAATGTTTGAAGAACTTATCCAGTGTGATTTGACGCGCTTTTGCTGTGGCTAAGTGGCGACTTGTGACTTTTTTGTAGTAAATGGAAATGTTATGCAAAGACCTGTAAGTGGCAGTAAAGGGCTGGGGAGAAACTCGGGAGTTTTCGGGTAATAATGCCAGAGACGAAGAGTTTCTTCACGGATATTACATGCTGTAAACGTTCTTTGGTCCGAGTTTTGGTCCAAATAAGCGAATAACATTACACAAATATAATGCGAGTGTGAAAACATAAAAAACAAACTGGATGAGTGATCCGAGACCAGGACTGGAGAAGTAAGAGAAGAAGCTGCATTACATCCCAGTTTCTCTGTACAGAGAAGGGCAGTAGTTTTAAAACATCAGTAACTCTGGCCTGGTTTCATGCTTCCTCAGCCCTTGGGGAAACTCTCTGTACATGTGACAGAATATGAGATGGCATTGAGAAATGCAGACATCATTACAGCTTCCTCATTATCATAACAGAGCGTTTTTGTGATTGGGAAAGTGCTTCAGAGGTCCTGCATCATGACAGAGCCACTTCTGCTTGCTTTCTCCTTCCTTCTTTCAGTCTTTGTGTTCTGGCTTCAGCTTTGGGCCGATATCGACCTCTTTTTCTCCATCACCCTTTCTCCTTCTCGCTTTTGTGATGCAGGCCAGACCGTGTGTGATGGTAGATTGTCTCAGATATGATTCAGAGTTACCGAGGGGGAGAGTATGCATAATGTAACACTGGTGGCAAGATTCAGGACAGCCCTCTCAAATTCTTTACTTCCTCCCCCTCTGTCTCCTTCTGTTCTCCACAAGCTCCATCTCTCCCCCTGCCTGCACTGCACTGTTATCTGCAAAGCAGATCACTCCTGCGATTAGGACTGCAATCGTGCCCGCACCTGTCAGAGTTCTTGTCAAAGAGCCCCAGCATTGGGGAGGCTCCTGCTGCAAAGTGAATCCTTAAGCAGCTCCTTTGCCCTTCAGAGACCGGCCTCACACTTAGCCCCTCTCTCGTATGCCGACTCCGTTTCCCCCTATTACGTATCTGTGTAAAGGGTCATGCACAAGGCTGCAATCTGAATATATAGGTATATGCAATATTTGGTGATTTGGGATTTTGGACGTAATAAAAAAAAAATACTTAACCTGTGTATTAAAAAGGCATGAATAAAAAACAATCTGTAATTTGCATGAAATGCAGGAACTATGACATCTATTGGGGAAATTGTAAAGTACATTTATTTTTGATTTTACTATTTTTACTTATTTTTTAAGTGCGAATACACTTAATATTACTTACATGTGGCTAAACAAAGAAAAAACACTAAATTGATTAAGAATTAAAAATTCACTTCAACATTTAAGTTGAATTTTCTAGACAACTACCCAGACATACAGTACATAGATGAGTTTGTGGACATCAAAATATTACATCCTAATAAGGGTGTTACTATGGTCTTTTAAAAAGGGTTTTTACTCTAGGTGATACATGATTATGAGGTTAGCTTCTGATGTTAAACAATAAACCCTGGCTCACATTCAGCATTCCAGTGCATTTTGAGATAACATCAAGGTTCTGTGCAAGCCATCAAAGTTCTTGATCAGTTGGCAAACCAGTTCTCTATGGACATTATTTATGAAGATCAGATGTAAAATTTGATGAACTGACTTGTCAGAGAGTCACTGGGGTATCAGTACAGCCTATTCTAAGGCCACTTTTAGTCTATGGAGAATGCAGATATATATGCTTTATATTATTAGTGTATCAATTATTTGAATGGGTTGTCCAAAAACATTTCTCTATATAGAAAAACAAGAGAAAAATAACACTTAAAAAAAAATGTATTAAATAATACACATTCCATGGCCAGCATAAAAAAACAATTGATTTAGGAAGGAATTAGAGCTGGATATGAGAAGGGAAGTATCAAAAATCAGCCATAACCTAAGACCACTGACAGTTAAAGCAAGCGACACTAACAATGGGAATGCTCAACTGAGAAACCTTGGGTCTGGGTGTTTATGTGGATGTTACTCCGCCGTGTACTACCCGCTCAAACATTGCTGCAGGCCAAGTGCACCCCTTTATGGTCAACGGTATTCCCTAATGGTAGCGGCTTCTTTTACAAGATAATGCACCTGCCAACCTACAAAAATGTTCAGGAGTAGTCTGAGTTTGAAGTGTTGACCTGGTCTCCCAAATTCCCCAGATCTCGATCCGATCTAGCATCTGTTGAATAAGCAAACAAGCCAGATCCATGGAGCTCCTACCTCACAACCTACAGCAGTTAAGGGATTTGCTGCCAACACCATGTTGGTGCCAGACACCGCACAGTACACCTTCCTCTTGTGTTGTCGCAAAGTTTTATGCCTCAGCTGTTCCTCTGTGGTTTGACAAGGGACCTAAATAATATTACACAGGTGGCTTTAATGTTCTGGCTCATCATTAAACAGATGAAGGTGAACGGAATAGTGAACAGGAAGTACCAAACCAAATAAGGCAAATCCTTTTGGGAGAATTTGGAGGCATGATGAAGTTAATAGGTTAGCTTAAAGTGCCTCTTTGCGTCTTGTTTCTGGAAGAAGGGATTTTTAAAATCTGAGCACTTCATCTGTAATGGATTAGCCAGCTTTACACTTTCTTTATCTGGATTTATCTAATTCTTCATTTGTATCGTCTCTTAGTGACGCTGTGAGCCATGCAACAATGCTTTTATGTTGGATGATGTACTTGTTTGTTATTACATGATTTGAAAAGGGCGTTTCCCAGTAGAGTGTTCCAGGTCTTTTACCTATATTCTTCACACCTCTGAATATATGAACCATAGAGTCAGAGCTCATTAAGGTCTTCTGATGCAAGAGCCGAACACAGCTGCAGACAACTCTATTTCTGCCTCATACCACGTATAGAAGGTGCCACTCCGTGTGGCCATGTGGTGGGCAGTATGGTCTATTGATTCAGATTAAGCTTAGGATAGAATGTGGATATCGGCAGGGCAGGACAGAGAAGAAAAGCCTGCAAGTATCTTAAATAGAACAGATTCGCTACGTTTCTTCTTCCACATGACATGTTTATAGGAAAGGCTGTCATAATATACTTTTCTGGCAGTATAAAGCCAAATTTAGAAAGCTGAACTCCACAAGAACTCTGGATTGAGTTGTCTGGAAATCCCTCTATATGGTGACACTGGTATAACCTAACTGACACATGGACTTGAACAAGGCTTTAAATAGGACTTTCTGACATGCCTTCTAAGGTGATAACCATGACATGTATTCTCGTGGGAAGTGAGGATATAAAATGAAAAATTAGCATCTTGTCATTTCCTGACTTGATTACTAAAATATAAAGAACTTCATTCCTATTCAATATCTGCTCTACAGTTTCTTTATAAGACTGCTACTCACTTGATTCTTGCCCATCTGAAATTATCTTATGTGACTCTTCTAGTAGAATCAAATTTAAATTTGTTTGCTTTCAAGACCTCAAATGTCTTTGGGCCACTTTATATCCATGTTCAAGGCTTCACATTTAAGAAAAGAGGGAAGAAAAGACTGGGGACTACGGTAGCCTAGCGATTAAGGTACTGGGTCCAGGGTTCAAATACCACCTTTAGTAAGACCCTTGACCCACCATTGCTTGAACTGTAAGACTGTATTCAATTCAATTTAATTAAAATGTATTTATATAGCGCTTTTTACAATGGTGCATTGTCTTAAAGCAGCTTTACAATATTACATTATCTAAAAAAGGCCAATCCCAAGCTGAGCAAGCCTAGGGCGACAGTGGAAAGAAAAAACTCCCTGAAAATGGTAGGAAAAAAACCTCGGGAGGACCAAGACTCAACAGGGGACCCATCCTCCATGGGTGGTAGATGTTAATTAAATAAATAACTAAATAAACTTGAAAGTATATTACATTATAGCAAAATTAGGTCAATTAATATAATATAATTTAATTTAATTAATTTATTTAAACTCCAAATTAATAATACATTTATTTTATTATTAATTTAAATTGTATGTTAATTGCTCAGATGTAAACTGTTGGACTGAAAATAGTCCAGTATAATAGGAGCATCCTGTGAGCACTGATGAAGGTTTAGATGATGACTAGCAAACTGTACAACAACAGATAAGCTACTGTCTCTGACTTTTCATCTACAAGGTGGAGCGATATGGTACACAGTGTTTAAAAACTCCAGCAGCACTGCTGTGTCTGATCCACTCATGCCAGTACAACACGTACACTAACACAGCAAAAGCACATCAGTGTTACACCTATCCACCACCCAAATAATATCTGATCTGTGGGAGCTCTGACCATTAGAGAACGGAGTGCTATGTATAGAAACAGATGGACCACAGGTAATGGGACTGCAATAGTCTAGCGGTTAAGGTGCTGGACTCTGGACCTGGACCTCTAGTCCAAGGTTCAAATCCCACCTCTGCCAAGCTACCACAGTTGGATCCTTAAGTACAACCATTGCTTGAATTGTAAGACTGTACAAGTTGTAAGTCGCTCTGGATAAGGGTGTCTGCCAAATACCGTTAATGTAATGGTAAGCGGAACTAAATAAATGGCATGGTGTAACTAGTGCTTGTTAAGTGTATATTAACAGCAGTAAAGGAAGAGGTTACTTATGAGCAAACTTAAAGAAGTGTCATGGATTCAGCTGAGATAATCCCCTTGTAAAGCCAGATGACTTCTAGACTTTTAGACAGACTTTGATGAGCACATTCGAAAGGTCATGTCACCTGCTTTGCCAATTAATGAATCAGCTGACATCAGAGACTGTAGAGTCCTCTTTAGGTATCACTTATGCATTCTGGGCTGTATGTAGTCTTGCTGCAGCTTCTAATTGCACATTAGAATAACATTGCTGGTAAAATAAAGAATATAACTCTAGATGCAACAGGCAGCTGGTAAGTACATTTAGCTTTTAATAAAAAACTATTTCAGTATAGACTCTGGTAATGCAGTGACCTAATAAGCTAGCTTACCACTACAGGGACCCAAGTTTGCATATCAGAGGTACCATCTGGCCAGGTCAGGCATCACATACAGGCATGATTGGCTGTGGAAGACTGAGAGGAGGTTGGTCAGCAACAGTGACCCCTCGTACTGGACTGTCATCTCATACAGGAACAAGTGGAGTTGGCTCTAGACCACACACGACATTGACCAGGACAATGAGTGCATTTACATACACTAAATATTAGTTTGTCAAAGTACATAACTGATAATCAATGATCCATTTAGAATATTTGGCATACCCTAAATGCAAAGTTTCCCTTTCCTTTTTGGCAATGAGAGCTAGGTTTGGGCAAACCTTTCTGTTGTTTAAAATATGTTTAAGCTCCACCTAAAGATTACCCTATGCTAGCCAGTTGAATGGCTGTCTGTTGACTAGTTTAACCTTAAATAATAAAGATTGAGGGAGATAATGACTGGTGGATATTCAGGTATAGCCTAATACAAGGACCGCTTTTGCTTTGCCAAATGTCATAAGTATAAATGGATTTTCTTGACATTTTGCAACAATTCAGAGAGGAGTATATGGATGGAAATCAAAAGGCAGAAACTGAAATTGAACTCAGTCTTGCACAGGTGTGTGCTGATTAGCTAGCTAACCTGCAGTTAGCAATAGCAGCATGGCAATTCACACTGAAACATGTCAGGCCCCACCACAACTGGCAACCCTGTTAAAGCTAAGTAAAAGGGATCATTAGAAACTCACCATCTGGTGAATTAGCTTTATCCCACACTGAGAAACTGAGAAAAATCCAAACTTTAATAACTGCAATATGAAGTTGAATGCACTTCTGTCTTATTTGAATTGTGTGCTCTCTTGTGTTTGCCATGTTGAAAGACTGAGAGATTCAACTCTGTGTCACCTCATATATATACCCCAGGGAACAAAGCCTGCAAGACTACTGCTTGAAAGTTCCTACATTCTTGTCAACTTTTAGTTAGTTAGTAGAATACAATTCCCATGTTGCCTGTGTGTTGGTAATTTTGTTAGCCAGGATTGTTTATTGATGAGTTTTGTTCTCAGATTAAACCGGCTTTAAATAAAGGAATAAAGGTTGCATTTTTCTCATTTTATCAGTGGGATATTAAGCTAATTTGACAAAACATTTTTTACTCATTTATCAATAACGCCAATATATATGGAAGGAACAGAGTTTGAAGTGCAGCAGTGTTCAAGACATGCCAATTCAACTAAAACTTAATATTGATTACATTTTGTAGGTCATATTAATAGTATTTGAGTCAATCTGTTTCTAGCTCAAGAAGCTCTTTAAGGTGTTTAGAAAGTTCTACAGCAGAAATTGTTGAAGAAACTTAATTGCAACGCTCTAAGTATTACGATGTGACTTCAAAATCAATTAGAGCTGGAATCCAAAAACTGGACGTCAAAATTATGTCAGCTCGAAGTTTGGCCAGACGCTTCTAGACATCTGCTGTATATATCTGCTGCATGTTTGTGCTGACACGAGACTGGCATTTGGGAAATAAGAGGTTTTGTCTTCAGCATGCTTTAAGGCAGCCTCAGCGGGTTACAGAATCCATTGCAGGTCCCTTATGCCAGGTTTACTTTCATTCATAAACTTAGTTTCATGGTGGACCCATTCGAAGCAAATATTCTTGTGATTTTGATTTTTAAGATTGTAATGTCTTTACACTTTGCTGTTGGCCAAAATTATTATAATTTTACATAACTATAATCATGTAATTTTTTAAACAATTATGTTTGGGTACTGTGGACCTTACACGTATGATGTATTAGGTTGGGAGACAAGTGTCACCGTACCAGAGACCATGCCAGGCATACCCGCACCTGGCTCTAGAAGCCTACTTGGGCAAGCTGACTGTCTACACCTTCCACACTAGAGCGGACGATCTAGGAAGCCGAGAGAACAGAGCTCAGGATCCATTACACCTGAACCACTCCACTTGATCTGCAAAGCAACAGGTTGGTGGAGGGATGGTCTAACCAAACGCTCACCATGCAACTTGTGATAGTAACAAGCCATAAGTAGCATGACTGGAATAAGCACGTACCTGTGGTATGAGGACTTTCTGCCAAGAGACATGGCAGACATCTGTTCAGACAGGCTGTTACCACCACAATCTCATCTCGTGTAGCTGCCTTACATTGTGGAGTGCTGGGAGTCACTTTAGTCATAAGGCAGTAATTTGGCATACCAGATGCAGCCTATTAGAAGCCCAAAAGAACCAAGAGTGACAAATATCTACAAGTAGAGATCTACATATGCAGTCTTGAGAGACCCAAGACCGGGTGATGAACCAGGAGAATAGGTGATGTCACCAGAAGGTTCAAAGCTTCTCCAAGAAGAGATTTGCACTTCTGACAAGACAGGAAAAAAAGCCTTTAAAATCTGTCAGAATTCTAGACCACAGACAAGGCGAATCTTGAAAAAGACAATAACCAATAACCAAGTTGTCCAGTGCTGGTTTTATGTCTAGAATAAGTATTATAAGTGCATTGCTGTCTAAGAAAAATAACAAAGGACAGAATGAAGTTTCTTCCAGAATATGGAAGCTTTGATTCAGAGCAGAGTTGGATGGACTGATAAATCACAGCTTGAGCTGCGTGATGAAGGTCCAGAAAGGTGTGAGAAATACAACAGGAAGTACATATCTACTCAAATTAAGCAAGGAGGTCATGGTGGTGGGACACGTTTCAGCTGCTGGTACTGGTGAGCTGCTTCATAGTGAAATGGCGTTTAATGCTGCGGAGTGCAGGGAAGGTTTGCAGAAAAGCTTCCTTTTTTAGTTTTTAACAGCAAAACACAGCTGCTGGCTTGAGAACAAGTCCATCAAGGAAGTCCTTGATATCCGTATTCAAAACTAGTAGAAAATAATTAAACTTACAAAGTTTTACTTTGACACCTTTTGGAGCCAATGAGTGGAACAACACTGACTGTCAGAAATTTGTCTGCAAATTTTACCCACAAATCAAACATTTAAGAAAATAAAAGGGAAATGTTATCCCATAGTAAGTTCCTTCACCGCCCTCTGTTGGTCTAATGCTCTAAAATAAGATTAAACATTTTATATGTATGTTGTGTCTCATCAGTGTAGAAAACATGAACCATTTGGCAGAAATCAGAGCAATTTACAACTGAAACAAACAGTTATGTCATTTGTAATGAGTTCCGTCACCAATAAATGACTAAAATGTGTACACTCTATGTACATCTCACAGACTGTTGGGAGGTTTGCTTCTTAATCAGATGACTAATGCTTTGCCAGCTCTGAGGCAGACCAGAGTATGCATTAAAGTCAGTGAATAAGGACTGCAAAGATTGACAAACCAGGCCAGAAAAATTATGGCCTTTATGAATGACTCGCCATTACATGTCTGCAGTTTTCTTTTTCAAGCTGAAAAAACATTCCTGGCTCCTTTCAAAGGCGACAAACTAACAAGACTTCCCACCGAGGTTAGAAATGCCATTTTCTGCGTCAAAATTATGATGGCTCACAGCAGTTTGCAGCAGGGGGCTATGGAAAAATCTGACACAGCAGAAGCCAAACGCAAACATCGTTTGGAGTTCACTTGCACAATATTAGATAAGAAAAGGTCACATTGCTCATTAGGATAGCAGGTGAGGCACGGGCAACAACGAGCATGCGCCGTGACTTATCTGTAACACTAATGATGTTCGTGTGTATGCTTAAAAGAGGGTAAATGACACCGTAGCTTAAGGGAGTTTCCAGCATTCAGTTTCCAGTTCTGACTGCTTTGCAAGTCACTTTACAGGTATCGAATTACTGCCTGCATTTCTGCTATACACTGCTCACAAAATTAGGGGAAACTTCAATTCAACTTCAACTATCAATTTTTGCGAGCACTATATTTTAGGTCTTTTAGTATTTTTGACATGCTTTTGATTTTGATGATAGACTCACAGATCACTTTATTACATTTGTAATATTTGGTTATTTTAATGGTCAGGACCAGCACAGATCAGGAACTATTGATGATTCTATAAAAAATACTTTTTGCAACATATAAAGCTCTACATGGTCTGGCCCCACATTATCTGAGTAAACTCTTTGTTTTACAATCCAGCTCCTCTACTTCGTTCACAAGGTGCAGGTCCCAGAATATAAAATAGATACATCAGGAGGAAAAGCTTTTACATACATGGCCTCCCAACTATGGAATAAACTTCCCATTTTAGTCAGAGATTCAGACACACTCCAGATCTCTAGGTCTAGGCTAAAACATTTTTATTTACGCAGGCATTTAGTTAGATTTAAACTGGGATGCATGGCTCGGGTTACTGGGGACGAAGACTGGGGTCATGTCCTGATCTTTGGACAGGAGTATCTGGTGGGCGGTCTGGCTGGGCCTCCCAATCTTGACTTCTACAGCCACCCCTTAGACTAAGGGTGAATCTGGGGGTTCATAGTCAAACAGATTTTGGTGATCTGGGATTTTGGGTTGCTGTCTTCTTGCCTCCTTAGTGTGATCACTCAGGTTTGTTGATTGCTGGGGAGGTGGGTTTCTAATGTCTTATATGGTCCCTCTTGGCTTTTTTAACTTCTGGTTCCCCTCTTTCTAGCTATGCTGCAATAGTTTATGCTGCTGAAGTTTCATGCTGGACATGGTTACAATAAGTGATTGGTTGTAGACTCCATTAATATCTAACTACATTTTCTCTTTTCTCTCCAAGCTTGTGTTCTGGAACCAGTTCCAGCCTCACAAGCTAAGATGTTCCTCCACTTCAACATCACTCTACTGGTTATTATCAACAGAAATCAGTCCCGTCATGCCCAGGCCACACCAGAGTGCAGTACTTCCATTGGTAGGGAATGATGTATCTCCAAGGACTTTCCTGCTGATGACTCAAGATCGTAAAGTGCTGTAACTCAATTTAACAGAAAAGAATTAAGATTAATTTTTTTCAGTTTTAAAAACAATTTTTTAAAACAAATAACAAAACAACTCTAGCATACACATCTTCATTTGCGCATTGTTACAATCATTACGGTGTAACAGTCCACTTGTAATAGCAACTCCAGCATTTGTTCAAATAAAGCATAAACAAGACATGAAACATTTTTACAATGAAACGTAAGACAAACAAACATCAAAACAGTGACTGAATTTATGGACCACACAGTTTAAAATCTCTCTCATTTCAGTATGAAATGCTATTTCCTTCTGTCCCTAGAGTAGTTAGAGAGGTTTCTACATCAAGCAGCCATTATGATCAGCATTTCTTATAATAGAAATTACAGTGATTACAAATGCAGCTCATTCTCTTAGTGTGGTCTACATAAAATACAGCATAAGCATAATCAAAAGCCATAAATCGATAAAAAAAAAATGTAACAAATTAAACACTGACATTTAACGTTCAAATCTACAACCAAATCAAATGTAATGAAAAAAAAAGAAAAAGATGACATCATATGTTCCGAACATACCATAAAATGTAACCAAAATAATTTATGTGAAATGTGTAATTTATGTTCATGTAAAAAAATTATTATAAAAAAGTGATCTGGTGTAGATGGAAATATTTCTTAAGAAATATGAAAAGCCCTTGACTTTTACTTCATGTTGATGTTAATGAAGTCAGGTCATGAGGACCTGATCGATGAGACCTTCCAATTCTCCAAGGTCTAGTTTTGACTCTTACATGCCCACTGTAGGAGCTTTTGATGAAGAACATTTGTTAGCATGGTTCAATCGCGTTGTGGCTACACAGCCCCTCACACTGCATGGTGTGGTGCACTGTTGTGACACGTGCATCCTGTAACCACAGTTTTATTAGATTCATTCATGAGCACTGAGATGCTTGTTCATGGTTTGCCCCTCCTCAGACAGCCTTAGGCCAATTCTGTTTAGATATCCCTTTGTTTTAGCAATGGTATACTGATCACATGGTATTATTTCTGTCACTTAAATAGGACAAGGCGAAAAAATACTTACTTTTTTTTAACACAAACAAAATTATTGCTGTGTTAAAAAAACAGATTCTACAGGCTACAGTAATAATAATTGTGTGGCCTCCCCTTAGAAAAGGATCAAACAAACTTTTTATACCTGTACCTCCTCACTCGTTTGCACCGCAGAAACTGGGGAAATTGGGGATTCATGGAATACCATTTTTAGGGACTTGTTTAGCTTCTACTTCAAGATATGGATTTTCTCAGCTCTTATGAGCCCTGAGTGATAAGTGATTCACAGCAATTGGATCAGACATTGGAACTGTAGTGATTGGCCCAGATGCAAGCGTCTATGTTGAGCTTAGCTGCCATTTTTTTTGCCGTATAATAAACAGATTTTCAAGGTTAAAAAGGAAAACGCCACCAATAAATGACTTAGGAGGTACAAAGGTCCCACCAGTGGTGGAGAGACTGTGGGGCTCCACAGGGGACTCAAAGTCAGTCCCTGGAACTGTTTGGTGTGAAACAACCTAAAGGCTTGAATGAAGATTTGTATAAAAGAGTACTATGGTGTGATGAATCCACTTTTTGAGCCCTGTCATCTACAATATGTTATATTTTGTCACTATACCAGTGCAAAAACAAAAAACCAATGGTCTAAGACTTTTGTAAAGTCTACTGATCTTATGTATCTAACCACTGTTAAAGTCACTGAGGTTTTTACTTCTACCCATTCCTACTACATGCAACATGTCAACTGACTGACCTTTTTTTTCTATTGAATATCATGGAACGTAACAACAAAATATTCCCACTCATCAGTGTAGATTTTATAGGTTATCAGAAAAATCCAACATATACGTAAAGTTGTCCAGACATGTTGAATACAGACAAGGCACTGTGTAATTTGGTATAAAACCAATGAGTGAAACGTTGGGAGATGTTGGGAGTCACCCTCCCATCTGTAAGAGTTTGTGGCTTCTTGTATTCCAATTCAGTCATCTAGTTGTGTAAAGAAAATGTGCCATGTTGTTCATGGTGTCTGCTGTTTGCCAGTCTGGATGCTCGTTCCAAGATTGGATATACTCTTTCTCCTTCCAGATTGCAATGGCTGGCACTGTTGTCTTGAGCCTGGGCCACCTTGTAGTCAACAAGGCATAGCTGTGCCACTGCACACTGCACACTAGGAGGTGTGCCGACATGACCTCTAACAGTTTCCCTTCAAATGTGCTCCTGGCTGATAAATTGTGATTCATGATGCCACATCCAGTGTTAAAACAGCAGGGCTTTCCATTACTGAAGAGCTGATGTCAAATGGCATCCTGACAATCTTATTTCTAGTCAGCAAGTCGTTACAAAAAGTAAAAATACTGACTTTTAACCACAGTGCAACTGGTTGAAAGCAACAGCAACTATGCAGAATTTCCTCACTCGAGCCCCTTAAAATTATTAAATGACTGAATATACAAATGTCTCCAAAAGCTTCCATCAGTCAGTTCGGTTTAAAATGCGATATATAAACAAAATATTTCTAAAATGCATTTGCATTGTTTGGAGAATTGTATCATCAGTGCTTCATGACGGCACTATTTTAACTATGTGCCGTTTAATGTCCATCCAATCAACATCTGTTTGCTTTACTGGCTGAGGTCTTAACAATTAAAATGAATTATAATAAATACAAATCTGCCACTTAACAACATATAATGCAGGTATGAACAGCTGGTCATGGCAACAGCCAACCAACACTATGAATAAACACACAGAAGCTGTGGAGTTCAAGTTTAAGAGCGGAAGTAACATTCGTGTCAGTGTATATAAATACCGTTGATTCCGGTTAATTGGACCACCGGTTAATGGGACCAGCCGCTTATTAGGACCAAATCCTAAAGTACCGAATCAAATCCTATTAAATACATGTAATGTTATTCCGCTTATTTGGACCAAAATTCTGCTTAATCCGACATGTACAGTATGTAATATCCGTATGTAAAATCCCAAGAAACGCTTAGTCTCTGGCGTCACTAGCCGAAAACTCTACCCTCTACTGCCACCTACAGACTTCCATTTACTACAAAAAAAAAAAGGAAGGCCACTTAGACCCTGCTAAAGCGCATCAGATCACACTGGATAAGTTCTTCAAACGTTGACTGGAATTTAGTAAGGACTTATTTTTTACAGTTTTATGCTTCGCATGCTGAGTACCTATACATTGTGTTGTAGAACGTTTCGAAAAACCTGTTTGCTTATTTATTTTTCAATGAACAAAGTTCGTAAGCAACAGTAGTTCTTGTTTGTACGTTCGCTATACGTGTAAATCACACA